>CAUYQG010205726.1:0-10168 GCA_963574415.1 Tarsius wallacei | reverse complement strand
TAAGAGTCGTAAGCATTTACGAAAGTGCGTCTCTGTGCCAGGCTCTGTTAACATATTGAATGTGTAGGAACCCACCAAGACTTCACAATAACAGATGAGGTGAGTACGATCATTATTCCTATGGTGCAGAGGAAAACGCGGAGGCACAGAGAGGTTAAGCTACTTTCTCAGTGCAACGCAGCTGGTAATGGAGCCAGATGTGAACCCAGGCAGAGCTCTAGACCCAGAGCTCTCAAACACCTTCCCTGGGAAACACACACACACACACGCACACACATGCACAAACACGCACATGCACACACGCACACACCCCCGGAACCAGAGAGTTAGGAGAAATCCTCTGGGTTCAGATGTCATCCTTACCACCTACTGACCCTGTGCCCTTTATCTCTCTGTGTGCCTCCGTTTCCTTGTTTATGGGCATGTAGTAAGCACTCAATAAATGTTATCAGTGGGCAGAGGTGGTGGATGTTGTTGTCATTGGTGTCTTATTATTTTTACTGCTCCAGGAATCCAGGAAGCCATCGGAGGCTTGTCCAGGGCCAGGGCAGTATTTCCCTGCGACTCACAGACCTCCTGCTCACAAGATGTTAATGGGTATTTATGGAAAGAGGGTTCTGAGGCCAAACAAGCGTAAACTTCAACGAAACAAAACTGGAAAACAAATAAACAGACATACAAAACACACGCGACGTCAGGACTTCTCATAACATGTTGCTTGCTCATGGGAATTTAAATGTCTAAGAAGTGGGGATCGGCAGAGCATACAACCTTTCTCAAACACGTTTAACCTTAAAACCCTCTTTCAAGGAATGTTTTTCACAAACGTGCAAAAGAAACGGTCCGTGGGAGCCAGTTTGGGAAACGTTGGTCTCCCAGGCACAGCCCCTTTCTCGGGTCCTGTGATGTTGGGACCCTCTCCCCAACCACAGCCTGAGATTCCCATAGAAGACTGCTGGGCTCTTCCTCTGGGAAGATGTGATGGAACTTGAGAGTTCAGGTGGACGAGGTCCATGAAGGACAGAGCATCGGACTTAATTCCTAGTGGCCGACTCCATATCAATTTGGGTCACCAGTGTTAAGGCGTCACTTTCAGTTGCATTTAATTTAACAAATGAGTAAAAAAAAAAAAAGATTCAGTCCTGCCTGAGCTGCAGGCTAGTGGATGTTTAATCCCCAGCATATAGAGGCAGAGGGCTGGAAGGAGCCGTGGGTGGCACGAGTGGGTGTGTGGACGACACACCCTTCCCAGCTGGGGAGGGCTCCCCCACACAGATCTGCCCATCTCTGCACCCCAGCTCCCCCACCCCTTCCTCTACAGTGCTCCCAGTGTGCTCACAGACTGCATTCTAAGGCCCTCTGGTCTTGTCTCTCTCCTGCTACCACGTCCCTCATGCTCTATCTAATTCATTCTCTGCTTCTCAAAGAGTTGGGTCTTTTATTCCCTCTCTGCCTTGGCCTGTGCTGTTCTTTCTGCCTGGTGTCAGTCCACCCTTCTCCACCCACCAATTTTCGCTCACCCATTAAGGCCAGTGTTGACAGTCGCCTCTGTTGGGAAGCGTTCCTCTTCATTCCCACCGGGTCAGGAGTATCTCCCCTTCCCTACCTCAGTACAGCCCCCATAACATTGCTTTGACGTATCTCTGAGACTGTAACCAATGTGAGAGTAGGGACCACAGCTGATTCATCCCTACATTACCCGTGCCTGACAGGTAGTAGGTGCTCAAGAAAAGGACTGTTGGGTGGAAGAAAGGGAGGAGTGGAAGACTGACTGGGTGGATGAAATGATGAATAGGTGAGAGAATAATTGAATGGATGGATGGATGGACAGTTGGATGGATGGATATGAGAATTATTGAGTGGATGGATGGGTGGATGGATATGAGAATTATTAGGTGGATGAATGAATTATTGGGTGGATGGATGGATGAATTATTGGAAGGATGCATGAATGAATGGAAGGAAGGAAGGAAATATGGATGAATGAATGGAAGGATGGATGATGGATGGATGGATTTGTAAATGTATGGATGTGAGAATTATTGGGTGGGTGGATGAATGGATGGATGGGGAATTATTGGGTGAATATATAGATGGTTAAATGAATGAATGTGAGAATTATTGGGTGGATGGATGAATGCATGGATGGATGTGAGGATTGTTGGATGGGTGGGTGGGTGGATGAATGGAAGGATGGATGGATGGGAGAATTATTGGGTGGATGGATGGATGGAGGGAGGGATGGATGCAATGGTGGGTGGGTGGTAGACAGATGGATTAAAGAAATGATTGTTGGGTACATGAACACAAGGAATGGAAGACTGGAGAGATTAATCAAGATTAGGAAGCATCAGCAACACTTTTACTTTTTCCTGTACCCTCACATTTGCTAAGTGTGAGAGACCTGCACCAATATATAATAGTCATAGTTCAAAGGTGCCAACAGATGTAGTCAAGTGCACTGACTGAAAGCATGAGCTCTAGAGTTGGCCTGCCTAGACTCAGATTTCAGCTTCGATGCTAAAAAAAGAGAGAAACCGTTGGAAGGAAGGAAGGAAGGAAGAACTATGTGCAAATTACTTAACCTCTGTGTGCTTCAATTTGCTCATCTGTCATATGGGGGTGGGGATAAGTGTCCCGAGCTCATAGCGTTGTGATGATTAAACAAGACAATGCTTCACATGTCAGCACCCAATAAATATTAGCTGTAACAATTTTTACCCACAGCCGAGGCAGCCATGCCACACTGCGGTTCCTTCTTTTCATCCTCCCTGGCCTCCTGCCTTCTGAGTGGAGAGGGTGGGTGACCCTCCAGGGCTGGGATCTCGGGGGACTCAGCCGATGTTGGCTGTGACCCCAGGTGAAAGAAAAAGGCAGGGCGAACAGGATCTGCAATTCACTTTTCTTCTCACAGCGTTAGTCAGTCTGTCCCTGGCTCTCGACTCTCTGGTCTCATGGTCGTCGCTCAGGGCTGGGACCTTCTGAGGTCGCCCCGGGAGCCGCCCCTTTCGGCCTTTCCTTGCACAAGCTGCAATACCACGCGTGGACAACAGGTGGCGCCGTCTAATGTACGATTTGCTCCATTTCCACAACCTTTCGAGTTTGAGGGCCGGTATTCTGTAAAACGAATCTGCTTCCTAGTTTGCAAATTCTTTAGGCTTTAGTATATTTGCAGTGAGGCGTGCTATTACAAAACATGCATGCTTAAGTTCCCTAGTGAGCCACCATTGTGTGATGGGTCCATAATACTACAGATGAGGAAACTGAGGCCCAACGACCGCCAGCTCCCAGCGGTCTCGCGCTTTGAGGCACGTGTTGTCCCCGCCACAAAACGCAGCAGTACTCTCTTCAGCCAATTCATCCGTGTGTCTTGTCCCCTCAGGGAATGCTCTGCGCACTGGGAGACCCGGGCCCACTCTGTTCCTTGAGAATGTCCATGCCACTGAGCCCAGGCATGGGTCACGTGATCCTGGAGGAACCAGGAGCAAAGGGGGCAGGTCTGGCTAACCAGACTAGCCATTCTGCTGGGAGTACACCAGTATTTGTTGTGCTCCGATTCATGGCAAAAGCCGACGGGTGTAACCTGTTAATTCCCTCCTCTTTCTATCAACGTGCTTTGTCTTGAGTTTTAAGGCCCGGGAACATTTGAGAAAATTTCAACTGGATGGGAAGGACAGGGAGGCAATTTCCTCTCTCTGGGCTTCACAGCGGCCGAGAGAGAGAGGCAGAGGCTGGGCTTGCTCCGCGAGCCCCTGGCGGTCTCAGTCTTGTCTGGGCACGAATCCTCCTCCACCTTCGTTCTCTTTGTCTCTTCCTTCCTGGGCCACTGGTGAAGCGGATACTCTGGACCTGGTGCTGAGCTAGGACTTGGGAGACTGGCTTTCTGGAGGAGGTGAGACCTGGACCTGGAGCTCTGAAGGATTCCTGCCTCGGCCGGGGAGAGAGAACAGCTTTGAGGGGGAGCCGTAAGTGTGACGCCCTAGAAAAGCAGCACGTGGCGGAGATGGCCGTCCCAGGGACCTCAGGCAGTCAGGGAAGGCTGCAAGGGCGTGGGGTGTGGGGAGAGAAGGCTGTGAGGTTAGGTCTTTGTAGCCCTCGCAAGGCAATGAATGCTGAGAAGGGTCACCACTACCGCTGAGGGCATTGAAGGCCACACATATTTACTGGGCTTCTCCTCTGGCCCAGGCGCTGAGCTGGGTCTCAGGGGCATGGAAGCAAAAGGACACGGTTTGTGCCCCAAGGACCTGGTGGTTGGCAGGGCTGGCAGGCAGTCAGCACCACCCGTGAGCCAACGTCAGGGAAGCCCGCTGCACCTGCTGACCAGGCCGCTTTCCCCAGAGCTGCATCCACCAGCCTGGTCACTCAGTTTCTCCTTCCCAGGTGCGTCCCGAGGTCCCCTGACTCCTGTTGTGTCCCCAGTCTGCACCCCATGCAGGCTTCTGAATGAAGGAGGGACAACTGAGCTCCTCACAATTGACTCCACAGCCCTTGACCGTCCATGCTCCAGGATTGCAGCCTGAGCACAGCACCTCCCTTAGAATCCGCCGTGGCTCCCCGTGGACTCCAGACCAAAGCCAACATGCCGGAATGGCCTCCGAGGGTCTCAGGTCCCACCGGGTTCCCCCTGCTGCTGTGTCCCCATGCTCGGGTCTCAGAGCCCAGGAAGCTCTCTCTTGACTATGGACTTTCCCTAGGCTGCTCCCTGTGCCCCTCCCGCCTCCCCACCCCCTCCTGCCACTCCCTTACCCTGCCCAGCACCCTCCGCACACCCTTTAGGCTGGCTGATCCCTACTCGTGTTCCAGCACCCGGCTTTAGTCGTCACTCTGTCAGGAGGTCTGCGTTAGAGGCCTTCTCTTGGCTTTGATGGCCTCTGCACTTGAACTGTGAAACTCAGAGTCTAGTGGTAAGATGGGCGGAGGCAGAGGAGGAAGGGAGATGATGGGGAGGAAGGGAGACAGGGAGGGAGAGAGGGAGGGAGGGAGAAGCCTAAATCAAGAGCGAGGCTCAGCACCCGTGATTGGGACAAGATCCAGGTACCCGTGAAAGGCTGCGGGGGCCAGAAGGATGCCCAGCCTCTTCTCCAAAATGGCAACTTTCTTCACTAGAGCTGCTTGGGCGGACAGCAGCAAAGGGGCAGATCATCACTCCCAGATATCTGAGCTCACGGCAGCCTCCGAGACCTTCTTTTAAGGAAGAGGTGGAATTTGGCCGGACCCCGGGGTGGCTTCGGTGGTCCACATCTCTGCAGGCGGGCTCTGGGGAGAGGGGCACAGGGCACCTTGAAGGGGTGAGCGTCGAGGGGCCCACCCTCCCTTTCAGACAGCACCATCCTCTCTGGCAGGCACAGTTCTCCGTCCCACAGAGGCCAAGGGTGTCCTGGGTGCCCAGGGACCGATTGTCTTCCTGGCGCCAACTTCCAGGTCCAGCACTCACTCGTCAAGATAATGAAATGCCACCTCCCTCCAGCTGCCCCGTTGCAATGTCAGGAGGGACACAGGCCTCTTCCTGAGAGCCGCTCCTTGCTGCCTTCGATAAGCCCCATATTTCACACCCCGAGTGGCTGCATTTCAGCAGTGGGTGAAGTGGTTTTATTTTTATCGCGCACGCAGGCATATAAATATATTCGAGGAGCTCAGAAGCACTTTAGGGTTCTCTCTGGAAGGAAGGCTTGGTGTGAATGTGAGGGAGCATGGTAATTAGCTCGGGCAGGGCACAGCCTCCACCGGGCACAAGGGTGCCACCCTAGCAGCAGCCCTGGCCCCGTCTCCTAAAAGTCACGTCTGCCCTCGTGGGCTCCTGAGCTCAGGGTGATGCCGTGGCAAACTTTCCGGAACAAAGCTTACAAAAAAAAAACAGATCTGGGTTCCCAACCTTAACTCTGCCATCTGCCAGCTCAGTGACCTTGGTTTTCTGTTTGCTTGTTTTGAGTCGGGGTCTCATGCTGTCACCCAGGCTGGAGTACAGTGGCACGGTCACAGCTCACCGCAGCCTCCCCCTCCTGGGCTCAGGAGGGCCTTGCGCCTCAGCCCTCCTAAGTTCCTGTGACTACAGGCAAGTGTTACCACGCCCAGCTTTTTTTTTTTTTGTAGAGACAAGATCTTGCTATGTTGCCCAGGCTGGTCTCAAACTCCTGGGCTCCAACAAGCCTCCTGCCTCGGCCTCCCAAAGTGCTGGGATTAAAGGCGTGAGCCACTGCGCCTGGCTTGAGTGACTATGAATAAGGTCCTTCCCCCTGCTGTATCTGGGCATCTATACCTACAAAGTGGGGTGAATCGTGCCTTCCCTGCAAGGCTCCCAGGGCTTTTATTAAAGAAGGACTATGATAAGGAATTTGAAATGGGCTGCTCTCGGTGCCAACAGGCGTCCTTGCAGCAGGGAGAGGAGGATGGGGAATCGCGCAGTGACCTCCCGCCACAGGGCCGACGGCTTTACATGTATCATCGCATCTGCACATGCCAGGAACACTGTGCAAGGGGGTGATACCCGGGTGCCGGTGAGGAAGACCGAGATTCAGGAAGGGTCCAAGGCAAATGGGCACTGGAGACCAGGCTTGAACCTCTCCTCCAGGGACCCCATGGAGCAACTCATGCCATGTTGGCTAACTCCCATGAGGGGTGGTCTGGGCCCTCAGTCAGGGTGTGCTGTGCTGCACTGTGTCCCCCAGAGCAGCCCCACCATGAGCTGGCTGCAGTAAGTAAGCTTGGGAGGCCGATGCCCCTTGAAAGCGGGGTCTCTGCAAGGCTGGTCCTGCTTTCACTGCACCTGAGCTGGAATAGAGAGAGGGCGGTTTTCGTCCGCCAGGCCCCCAGCAGCGGGGAAGAGGGGAGCTGGCTCTCTGGAGAGAATGTGTCCCGGTGGAAGGTGAATTTTAGAGTAACTGCAGCTCTCTGACGGTCAAGGACAGGGGTCAAAGGATGCTGAACTCGGGCTCCTCGTCTTCTGAGCCCACACCCCAGGCTGTGAAAGATCCATAAGATAAGCAGGCTGCTCTCTCCTGGGGCCCGAGTCATCCAGGGAGGCCCGCAGGACTGCCCAGGGCCCACAGGCTTTCCCCCAGGGCTGTCCTGGCCCTGGGCCCTGTGTTGGGGGCTCAGCAGGCTGACCTTGAAGGCCCAGGAAAGAGGCAACCTGTGAGGGCAGCTGCCAAGTTCAAGGGCCCATTGGCCAGGTTGGATTAGACAAGGACATTGCCCAGGGCCACGGACATCAGCGCTCCAGAAGGAAGAATGCTAACACGTCAGGGAAGGCAGAGCAGAGCCCATGAGACCGGGTGGTCTGAAGCCTCGGGAATGGGAACGAAGGGGGTTCCGTACCAACCAAGCATGGTTCCCTGTACAGAAATAGTCTTTGTTTGTAAATGAAGGGCTAAGGGAGGCTGTGAGAGGGCGGCCCCCTGGAATGGAGCAGGGCTCGGGCTCTGGAGAGTGCCCGGGAGTGGTGCATGGGACAGTAGGGACAGAGGAGGGTGAGTCCCCTGCCAGGGACCCAGCAGGAAGATCAGGTGGGAGGGAGAACACCAGCTCCCAGCAAGCTGGAAAGAGCCTCACGTCTATTCTCATCTGCCTTAGGCCAGCATGCATTTCTTATCATGTATTCCATTCAGCGACTCTGATAGCAGGACTGTTCCCGGCAGGCAAACACGGTCAGGCACTGGGAGTCACACCCTGGCAAATGGCGGGCAGAGCTATCCAGGCCTGGCTCCAACTTCCGAGTTCTCTTTTCACCAACACAGGCAGCCAGGTAGTCCTCCTGAAGGAGATGATGTGAACTGAGATGAGTATTCACATTTGCTTTGCGGAGAGAAAGGCTTTGCAGGCCGAGGGAAAATGCACCAGCCAAGGCCCGGAGACAGAAAGGAGCAGGGGAATCTCTGGAAAGCAGCACATATTTGGGTTTGACCAGAGCACGGAGTAGACGGAAGGGAATGCTAAGAAAAGGTTGGCTGGGCCCAGCCTTGAACCTGAGGCCCTGGGTCTCTGGTGCTGCTGCGTAGTCAGCCACTGGGGGCTTCCAGGCTGGGAGTGACAAGCTCAGAGCCATGCAGTTCTGTCTGGAGTGGGCTGGAGGGGTGCATCCTGGGCGGGACAAGCAGTGGGGAGGCTGCCTCCATCCTCCAGGAAAGGGGAGCTTCACTTGTCCACCATGTGCTGTGACCAGCTAGGCATCACCCTACCCTCATGGAGCTGACCGTCGCCCGTGGGGAAAACAGACAATAAACAAGTCAACACCTCAACCAAAACAACAATAAGTTGTCGCCTCTACCAGGGAATCAGTGAACAACATGGTGCGGTCAGGGAAGGCTTCCCTGAAGAGGTGATCATTTCGAAAAGAAGAAGATAATACCGCAAAGAGCCGGGGAAGAGACCAGACAGAACAGGAGAAAAACCTTGAGGGAGGAAGCGCTTCCTTGGCCCAGGAACTGGCAGACAGAGAGGGCTGGGTACAATTCAGATGAACTGGGAGAGGTGGCCGGGCCAGTACCCTCCCCACCCCCTGCAGGCTGGGAGCTGGGATTTTATTCCAGAGTGACAGGAAGCCAGTGGAAGGCCTTAAGCAGAAGAATGACAGGATCCGATTTGCGTTTTGAAAGTGTTTTGAAAGGCCTCTCTGCTACTGTGGGAAAGATGGGGGGTGGGGGGCGATGGGAGAGGCTAGGCGAGATGAGGAAATTAGTCAGGAGGCCACAGCCAGGGCCAGGGAGAGAGATGGCAGTGGCGGGACTACACAGGGGGCAGAGAGATGGCCGGGAGGGGCCGGTGGAGGCTTGCAGGCTCTGACTCCAGCGGGGAGGGGTGTCGAGTGAGAGGTATCCTTTGGAGAAACATTCTGTGTTTCAAAGGCAGGTGACAGCCAGGATAAAACACAGCAAAGTTTGACCCTGGCAGCAAATCCAATTTTCACCCATCTCCTTCTGGAGGGAGCGGGCCTCCCCTTGGAGCGGGAGGTCAGGTGCAATGCATCCACAGGCTTTTCTGGGTAGGA
The DNA here is from genome assembly GCA_963574415.1 of Tarsius wallacei. NCBI lineage: Eukaryota > Metazoa > Chordata > Mammalia > Primates > Tarsiidae > Tarsius > Tarsius wallacei. Next base: position 1,185 of record CAUYQG010205726.1, on the reverse strand, counting down.
GAAGGCTCTCCTGCGGGGATTACTCTGGGCTCTGGGCTTCAGAATGCCGCCTGGGCGCTCAGAGGAAGACAGAGGGGAGAGGAGGCCCCTCCCTGTCCAGCCCCTGCCCTGAGGGAGCCCCAGTCTGATACCCTGGGCAAATATTCATAGAGCTTCTGCGTCGTGCCAGTCATTTTTCCAGGGGCTAGAGACAGCGTTGAAGGAAAAGGAGGTCCCCCCTCTCCTCTGCTGGTCCCTCCTCGGGTGGCACCCAGCCTAGGTGTGGAAGACACCTTCTGACGTGGCCCTGAATACTCCTGGATTGACACCTGTGTCGTCCCATCTCCTTGTCCCCTTGAGGCGGGGCTGGCTGCTCACTTCTACTGCGAACAGGGAAAGGGAGGAGAGGCCACTTCTGGGAGTAGGTCACAAAAGACTGACTCTGGCCTGCTGGCACTCTCTCCAGCCCCCTCCCTTGCTGGCTCCAACAAAGCAAGCCACCATGTTGTAAGAGGCCCACGCGGCAGGGAAACCAGGGGGGATGGCAGCTCCAGCCCCAAGGCCTCAGTCCAACAACTCGTGAGGAACTGAACTTGCCAACCACGTCAGGGGAGGGAGCTTGGGAGCGGGTCAGATCTCAGCCAGCCCCGCACGGGCACAGCCCCCGCAAATGTCGTGATTGCAAAGGGCTGGATGCTCTCAGCCAGAGGACCTAGCCAGGCCACACCTGGATGCCTGGCCCTCGGTTCTTTTGAGACAGTGTCATTTGAAGCTACTAAGTATTGGGGCTATTTGTTACATAGCAGTTGATGACAAATACACACATGAATACTTATTTTTAAACACTTCACGTGAGCCGGGCACCATGGCACATGCCTATAGTCCCAGTTACTCTGTGGGAGGATCACCTGAGGCCAGGAGTTCAAGGCTGTGGTGCACTATGGATGCCAAGGCACTCTAGCCTGGGTATCATAGCAAGACCCCGTCTCAAAATAAATGAATAAAAATTTAAGCTGGGCTTAGTGGCTCAGCCTATAATCCCACGCTTTGGGAGCCTGAGATGAGTGGATTGCCTGAGCCCGCGGGTTTGAGACCTGCCTGGGCAACTTGGCGAGACCTCATCTCTACAACAAATCAAAAAATTAGCCGGGCGTGGTAGCGCACGCCTGTAGTTCCAGCTACTTGGAAGGCTGAGGCGGAAGGATC
>CAUYQG010205722.1:0-10341 GCA_963574415.1 Tarsius wallacei | reverse complement strand
AAGGCTGAGGCGGAAGGATCGCCGGAGCCCAGCAGGTCAAGGCTGCAGTGGCCGGCAGCGGCCACTGCACTCCAGTCTGGGCGACAGAGTGAGACTCCAACTCAAAAAAAATAATAATGATGATGAGGATTTTACTATGCGGTGCCCAATTTACGGCCATTTATTTTCCTAAAATGGCCAGCCTTTCCAAACACAATATACACGCAAACACCCACACACTCATATCTCCCTATTAACACAATTCCTACTGGATAGCTCTCTTTTTTCTTAAATTCTCTGTGTATGTATAATGTATTCATGTCTCATTCAGCCAATGAAAGTGTATTTAGTTACCTAAGTGTTCTTGACTCTTTACTGTTCACTCCTACAAAGTCTAGGCTACAGCATCATTGCAAATTGATATTTGGGCAATAGTTTTTTATTAGCAATATACAATGGTAAATTATCAAAATAATTGCAAAATAATCTAGAAGCATATTTATTGGGAAATTGTCTGAAACTTTCATAGAGTTATATATATTTGGCTTTCTTTCCTCTCAAGAGCCTTTCTTGGGGGAAACAAAAAAGAAAAAGAAAATTCTGTTATCAATTGAAATGCCATAGCTAATACCACCACCAACACCAGTTCCTTATGAAGAAGTTTCATTCTACATAGGGTTGCTTATATTAGGGGACTGTATCAGAGCCAGCCCAGGAATGGGGTAGGGAAGACAGAAGATGAATAAAAAGTTTCAAGTAGGACTTTAAAAATGTCCACAACTATTTCCAAACACAAAGACGCTCTTCTCTTATCAACAAATTGCTGGATACAAGTGACTTGTCCAATTCCACTGCTGTTATTAGTATCATTATTACTAGCATTGACTATGATGTTTGTTGCAAAAATATTATTATTGTTTTAATAACAATAGTGGTTGGCTTAAAAAGGACCTAGGCAAGGTAGCTGGAGGTGAGTTGGAACATCTTTCAAATAAAAATTTTCCTTTTTGATGTAAAATAACTCTCATCTTTCTTGGCTATTCTATATTCAAGCATTTTATGCCATAGCCTACAACCATATGGCTTAAGCAAAATGTTATTAGGCTGCTACCTAGCTAGGTTGTCTTCTTTGCCCCTAGGATTCTGGACACAGATTGATTGCTTCAAGGCAGCTGAAAACTCCAAGGGATGAGATTGCTCCCATATCATCTTCTCTGTACTGCTCACAGCAGTAGAGGTGTCGCCATGCCAACTGCACTGAATCCCAGCATCCTTAGACTTTTCTGTTGAACTCTACACACCAGAAATATTCCTGTACCTCATGATGTGTGAACGTAGTAAAAGCCAGGAAAGTCTAAAATAATATCTTAGTGGCTAATCAAGGTGTATAGCTATTTCATAATTTTAGAGGAGTTTGAAAATGCATTTGAATGAGATCTTGCATCATATTTGTCAAATATTTCATGCTTTAGCAAAAAACTTTAAAAAAAATAAAGTTAAGAATTCACAATTGAGAAGTCAAATGTAGAAAAATACAATGAAATTGTCCAGGTTTATAAAAAGAGAAGAGTCAGAAGGCTGACAGCCAGAACTAAGAAAACAGAATGCTATTTGGGTTTTAGAAATGTCTAGAGTCTGGAAATCAAGAGAGAAACTTGTGCTGGAGTTGCAAGAATATCAAGGACTTATGCTTGAGTTATAAGAACATGAAGGTTTTGAGTCAGTCAAACCTGGCTTTGAAGATTGACTGCACAATAACTATATAATAGTAGCTTTCCACAGGTGATAGAAGGAAACACTAATACCTCTCTCTTACAATCTGTCTCGGAATGGATACTCACCTTCACCGTATATTACCTCCTTGCATTCCTTGGGTTCCAGACATCCCCGGGATCAGAACCAGATATGTTGGTAACCTACTTGTACCTAAACAAGCTCAACAGGATCTGAACTACCTGAAGGACTGTGGTTAAACAATGAGTACTCTTTGCTTTTTCTCTCTTCTAGGACTGCCATCTTTATATGTTTTTACTTGTCTCCTATGGCACTTGAAACAGCAATGGTAAACTCATGGCAGGCCCAGAGCCTCTCCTCTTGTACTCACTGATTCCAACTCTGATCATCACATTTTATTTTTCTTTGAATACAAGTATGGTTTCCATATTTTCTACCAAATATCCTTCTAGGAAGTTGGTGCCAACTGACCAAAGACAGGATGAGCCAGATTGGATGGATACTTGCCTTCACCATATATTACTTCCTTGCATTCCTTGGGTTCCAGACATCCCCAGGATCAGAACCAGATATGTTGGCAACCTATTTGAACCTAAACAAGCTCAACAGGATCTGAACTACCTGAAGAGCTGTGGTTGAACAATGAGTACTCTTTGTTTTTTCTCTCTTCTAAGGCTGCCATCTTTATATGTTTTTACTTGTCTCCTGTGGCACTTGAAACAGCTCTGCAGACCCAGAGCTTCTCCTACCGCACTCATTGATTCCATCTTTGATCATCACACTTTATTTTTCTCTGAAGACAAATATGGCTTGTATATTTTCTACCAAATATCCTTCCAGGAAGATGGTGCCAACTGACCAAAGACAGAATGAGCCAACTGACCAAAGGTAGGGTGAGAGATTAAAAAACAAAACGAACAAACATAAAACTATGGTTTTCTTGGTCTGATTAGAGCAAAAGAAAAAGAAAGTGTTGTAGAAAGGAATTTGCTTGATATTCCCTCACACAATGTTAAAAACATATAAAGAGTTCAGATTGAACATACACACACAAGAGAGAAACTTGTGCTGGAGTTGCAAGAATAACAAGAACTTATGCTTGAGTTATAAGACTATGAAGGTTTTGAGTCAGTCAAACTGGGTTTTGAAGACTGACTGCCCAATAACTATATAATAGTATCATTTCCACAGGTAATAGAAGGAAACACTAATATCTCTCTCTTACAATCTGTCTCACAAGGATACTCAGCTGCTTGGCTTAGTATATATAATAAAGCGCGCACACACATATGTATACACAATAAAGCACATAGCTGGATCATTTTTAAGATGTGGCAGTTGTAAATATACTTGAAGTGTTTTGGTTTGGTTTGGTTTACATTGGAGGCTCAACTGGTCCTGAAGGATTCTCTTCCAACGTGGCTCCCTCATAGAACTTTTAGATATTCTGAATGCTGGCTAGAGGCCTCAATTTCTCTTTATGCAGACTTCTCCACGGGACTTCTTAAGAATTTTCATGCATGGTGTCAGGTTTCCCCAGAGCCATTTATCCAAGATATCAAGGAGGACGCTATGTCTCTTATTAATTAGACTCACCAGTGGATACTTTATGTCACACGAGGCTACTCCCAATTCATTGCAGAATAGGACTACACAAAGAAATGAATAAGAGCAGGGAGGATATATATCTCAAGGCCATCTTGGACAGACTGCCTCATGCCTAAAATTAGGGGCAAAAACAAAACAATTAGCATTCTGCAAATTCTATGACACGGTCTAAACTTTATCTTTCAATATGTTTCCAAACTACTCTCCCATCTATTTCCTTCAGGAAAAAAAGAAAAGGATATTTTGCTGTTACCCATTTATATTCCCAATTTTCTCTCCTCTAAACCTTTTATGTTACAATAGTTTGAATGTTTTTGTCCTCTCCAAAATTTATGCTGAGATTTAATTCCCCGATGCAACAGTATTGAAAGGTGTGTTTTTTGGAAATTGATTGAGGCATGAAGACTCCACCCTTATCAATGAGATTAGGTACTCTTATAAAAGGGTTTATCAGAGGGAATTCAATTCTTTTTGCCCTTCTGTCCTGTGAGGACACAGTGCTTCATTCCCTCTTGGAAGCAGACACTGGACCCTCAACAGACAACTAACCTGCTGGCACCTTGATGCTGGACTTCCACCCGCCAGAACTGCGAGAAATACATTTCTGTCCTTTGTAAATTACCTACTATTTATTATAGCAGCACAATCATACTAAGCCGTATGCCTTTCTCTAGACCGAAAATTTCTTGTAAATATCCTCTTTATTCATGCCTATATGCTTTGCTTTCCATACTTAAAAACCTCACATTGTTCTTCCAGAGACTTTTCTAACTTTCATATTTATTCCTGGGTGAAATTAATCTCCTTTGGCTTTTTTTTTTTTTTTTTTGGTAACCCCATATTATTATTTTTTTCTTTTTTAATAGTTTCAAAAAATTTGTATTAAAAGTATAAGTGTGCTATATTTCATATTGAATCTTGACATCTTTTAATCTGGAATCAATTCACAATTCACTTGCTTAATGTTTATAGTCACTAGAATCACTGTATTTAGCAATATAATAGACTCTCAATGAAACTGATTTAATCTACCAGAGCAGGTCAAATAGGAGAAAAGAGTTAATAGATAGCTCAATAAAATTTTACTTTAAAGAAGTCAAGATACCTTGCGTTATGCTAGGTACTGCAAAAGTAAATCTAAAAATAAGAGTAATATTAACAGATTTAATACATAATTAGCTATTTTATCCACATAAGTGCATATTATTTAATTCTAATTTTCACAAGTCTGCAGAAAATGTCAAATTTTGTTTTCATTATTAATGAATAAATTGAGATGATAAGAGTTAGTAAGTTGTAAAATTCAAATTTTAACCTAAGTCTTCAACTTTGAGTTGAAGACTTATAATATTTTTACTGTTTTAAAATAACACTCCAGATTGTGTCTTCAAAATCTGTGTAAGAAAGCAGAGTCTTACATTATTCTCATACATTAAAATATATGGGAAACTATAGAATATGATGAGAAACTGATTAATGTTACATAATTACAAATTCATATTAGACATTTTCCTAAAAGAGGCAAATAATTTATAGATAGAGTTGGGTCAAGTTTGCCTCTAGTACAGTATTATTTTTATAATTCTCAGACTATTACAAAAGTTTTACTTTATGCTTTGCTTTCCATACTTAAAAACCTCACATTGTTCTTCCAGAGACTTTTCTAACTCTCATATTTATTCCTTATACACACACAGGTATAAATGTACACAAATCTAATGCTTTGTCATTATATACTCCCAGAAAGGAACACATCTCATCCTTCATGGTAATAAAATGATCTTTGTATTCCGGAAAACACCTTGTTTCACATTTAAAATAAGTATTGTGTAGATGTCATGGCAAGGTAATTCTATTCCCTACCATGCTAATCTGACTCACTAGTCAATATCACATAGGCAGTAGCCAAGACCTGATTCACATTTTATCTGCAGATCTACCAGGATACGATTTCATTATCCCATTTTTACAGAAGATAGTGTATCACATGCTTCTCTCACAGGTTAAATGACAGCTTTATAACACTATAAAAACTGACAAACTGACACTAGTAAAACAACAGTGGAATCATGGCTCTTACATCCAACAGAAAGCAGGCTTCTGAAATGCCTCCCTGACTGCCTTCTGGGAGCTCCTGCATCAACAAGCATGCAATGCATGAAGATGTTTTCTTGGTGAGCATGAGAAAGTCCACAAAGCCATCAAAATCTCACTCTACCTGCTGACACAGGTTACTGCCATTGTAAATGTGTCCTTTCAGTAATTACTAAGAATCCTCTTCTTGTTTAAGCAAAAACAGGTTAAGATCACTACTTTTGCTTTTGGCAAATTTTGTATTAAAAAATGAGTCCATATGGTGTGGAAAGTTAAAAAAAATAGGGCAAATAATAATTTCAGGAATTGACTTATCAGCAGGTAGGTAGGAGTAATGAGATGAGGCTTATATTATTGATTATATACATCGGTATGGATAATAACACAATGGCTATATCCCAAAGCATAATCTCAAAAAGTATGTTTTTAAAATAAAAACAAACTAACACGGTTTCGTGGATGTTAAATTATATGAAAAATTCATTTTATTTATTTTTATCTTTAAAATATTCTTAATTTTTATTTGAGAATCGTGAGATACATGTGAGCTTTGGTTACATGAGCATATTGAGTGAAGGCGAGGATTGAGATTCTGAAGAGCCCTCCCCTTAACCCAAGTGGTCAGGATGGTACCCAATGAGTGGTTTTGTACCCCTTATTCCCCCTCCTTCCCTTCTTTAACAGTGCCCAATGTCTGTTGTTTCTCTTATAGTGCCCATGTGTGCCCAGTGCTTAGTGTCCACTTGTAAGTGAAAACATTCAGTATTCAGGTTTTTTGTTTTTGTTTTTGTGATAACTAAGTTAGAATGATGGTCTCCAGCTGCATCTATGTTGCTGCGAAGAACATGATTTCACTTTATATGTAGTATTATTCCTAGTGTATACGCACTTTAAAAAAAATCTAAGCCGGGCTCGGTGGCTCAGCCTGTAATCCCGCGCTTTTGGGAGGCTGAGGTGAGTGGGTTGCCTGAGCCCGCGGGTTAGAGACCCGCCTGGGCAAGCAAGACCTCATCTCTACAATAAATCAAAAAATTAGCCGGGTGTGGTGGGCGTGCCTGTAGTTCCAGCTACTTGGAAGGCTGAGGCCGAAGGATCGCCGGAGCCCAGCAGGTCGAGGCTGCGGTGGCCTGGAGCGGCCACTGCACTCCAGTCTGGGTGACAGATTGAGACTCCAACTCAAAAAAAAAAAAAAATCTAGTCCATGATCAATGCGCATCTGGGTTGGTTCCATGTTTTTGCCATTGTAAACATACGAGTGCAGGTGTCTTTTGAGTTCAAATAAACATACAAATTTATGTTTATTTGGGTATATTCACAGAAGGGAGATTGGTGAGTTGAATACTAACTCTATTTTTTGCTGAGAAATTTCCAAACTGCTTTCCACACAGATCAAATTGACTAACTTACATTTCCACCAACAGTGTGGAAGCATTCCTTTTTCTCTGCAGCTTTGCCAACACCTGTTTGTTTGTTTTTTTAACTTTTTAATAATTGCTATCATGACTCAAGTGAGATGGTATCTCATTGCCATTTTGATTTGCATTTCTCTGATGATTAGTGAGGTTCAGCATTTTTTCATATGTTCGCAGTCTGCTTGTATGTCTTCCTTTGAGAAGTGACTTTTCATGTTCTTTGTCCACTTTTTAATGGAGTTATTTTTTTTCCTGTCAGTTAGCTTGAGTTTCTTATAGATTCTGAATATTAGGCCTTTGCTGGATGCATAGATTACAGATAGATTTTTTTCCTATTCTGTGGGTTGCCTGTTTACGCTGGGATTGTTTCTTTTGCTGTGCAGAAGCTTTTTAGCTTGATAAGTTTCAATTTTAGTTTTTGTTCCATTTGCCCATGAGGATTTAGTCATGAATTCATTGCCCATGTCAATATCCAGGAGGGTGTTTTCTAGGTTTTCTTCCAAGATTTTTATAGTTTGAGGTTTCACACATAAGACCTTCATCCATTTTGAGTTAGTTTTTGCATATGGTGCTAGGTAGGGACCTAGTTTCATTCTTCTGCATATGGTTAGCCAGTTTTCCCAACACAATTTGTTAAATAGGGTTTTCTTTTTCCAATGTTTGTTTTTATTAGCTTTGTCAAATATTAGTTGGTTTTGGTCTCTGGTTTTGTTTCTGGTTATTCTACCTAATTCCATTGGCCTATGTGTCCATTTTGTACCAGTACCATGCTGTTTGGTTTAATGATGCCTTATAACACAGTTTGAAGTTTGGAAGTGTGATGCCACTGGCTTTGTTCTTTTTTCTGAAAATTGCTTTAGTTATTTGGGCTCTTTTTGATTCAATACAAATTTAAGTATTGCCTTTTTTAGGTCTATGAAAAATTATGCTGGTAGTTTCATAGGGATTGCATTGAATTTGTAGATTGTTTTGAGTAGTATGGACATCTTGACAATATTGATTCTTCTAATGGGATGTTTTTCTATTTGTTTGTGTTATCTTTGATTTCTTTGAGCGGTGTTATATAGTTCTCATCGTAAAGATCTTTCACCTCCTTTGTTACATGAATACAGAGAGATTTTTATGGCTATTGTGAATAAAATTGTAATTTATACCTGTTGGTGTATAGAAATGAAACTGATTTTTTTTTGTGCATTGATTTTGTATCTTGAGACTTCACTGAAATCGTTTATCAGTGCTAGGAGATTTTTGGTGTTGGTGAAGACTATATGGTTTTCTAGGTATAGAATTATATCATCTATAAAGAGAGATCATTTAATTTCCTCTTTTCCTATTTGGATATCTCTAATTTCTTTATTTTGCCTAATTGCTCTGCCTAGGACTTCCTGGACTATTTTGAATAGGAAGGGTAAAAACATAGTTTATTTTATTTTATTTTTTGAGTTGGAGTTTCACTCTTGTCACCTAGACTGAAGTACAGTGACACGCTCACGGCCACCTCAGTCTCGACCTGCTGGGCTTAGGCAGTCCTTCTGCCTCAGCCTTCCAAGTAGCTGGAACTACAGGCATGCACCACCACACCCGGTTAAATTTTGGAGATATTGCTTAATCTAGTATCTGTTGTTGTCTCTCCCCTTTTTTTTTCAACCACTATTGTCTACTCTAGCCAGATTTCTGACTTCAGAGCTTAAAGTAGAAGGCAGCCAAAATTTCCATTGTCACAAACCCCTGAAATCACCGAGAGAAAAAAAAATATATATGTATATGTATGTGTGTGTATATATATATATGTATATATGCATATATATGCATATGTATATGTGCAGACACACACATACACATACACACTTTATAATTTTTTTTGCCATTTTAAAAATTTATTTCTGGTGACGTCAGAAGAATGGCCCTGTTTTTCTCTCTCTCTTTTTTTTTTCAATTGATTGAGTAGAACTCCCATCTTCCCTTTTGTTTGCAAGCCCAAGCCTCCCTTGATTTTAGCATTTCTCTTAGCAATGTCTACTGTCTTTGATTTAGATGTAGGAAAGAACACTGCTCCTTCTTCTCTTGCGAAAGGAGATAATACTCCTACAAATTACTTTCAAAGTAGCTTTATTTTCTTACTTAGACTGGACATATGTCAGGGGATGTGGTAGTCAAGCCACCTGTTACAGCTCTATTTCTAATTTTTTTTTATTTTAAAGATGTGGGGTAACTTTCAGGATTAGGTACACAAGTGGTCATCGTACAGGTTGTTTGGGCCTCCTATCCCTTTCATATAGTATTATGGTAAATGCTCAGGGTCTGCTTATATGCGAGAATACACAGTGCTCAGTTATTTGGTTCTGTGATAGACCACAGAGTATTATAGTGTCTAAATCCATCAAAGTTTCTATGAATTCCATACTTTTGTCCTTCTTTATGACTGCATAATGTTTCATTGTGTATATGTACCACATTTTAAAAACCCAGTCCATTTTCAAAGTGCAGCACAGTAAGTTCTATGTTTATTTGCTCCTTTTGTTTTGTTGTAGACAGCAGGATCTATTAAGAGGACAGAAAATCTCCCACAGTGGAATGGGACCTGAAGGGGTTGTCCCTGTGTTTTTGCTATTGTAAATAGTGCTGCAATAAACATGCGTATGCAAGTACCTTTCTGACGAGTAATTTAAGCTCCTCTGGGTATATTTCCAGAAAGGGGATTACTGGATCACATGAAAGGCCAATTTCTACTTCTTTTAGGAATCACCACACTGTTTTCCATAGAGGTTGAATTAGTTTTCACTCCCACCAACAGTGAAAAAATGATCCCTTTTCTCCACATCCTCGCCAGCATCTGTTGTTTTTTGTTTTATTAATGATGGTCATTCTTACTGGAGTTAGGTGGTATATCAATGTAGTTTTGATTTGTATTTCTCTGATTATTAGTGAGGCTGAGCATTTTTTCATGCGTCTGTTGGCTGCTCGTATGTCTTCTTTTGAGAATTGTCTATTCATGTCTTTTGCTTACTTTTTAATGGAGCCATTTTTTTTTTCCTTTCCTCACATTTCAATTTTTTGTAGATTCTGGATGTTAGGCCTTTGTCAGATGTGCAGTTGGTAGATATTTTTTTCCCATCTGTGGGTTGTCTCCCTGCTCTCTTGATGGCTTCTTTTGTGTTGCAGAAGCTTTTTGGTTTGATGATGTCTCACTCATCTATCTTACCTCTTATGGCATGGACTTTTCGGGTTTTGATCAGAAATTGCTTGCCTATTCCAATTTCTGTAAGGGTGTCTCCTATGTTTTCTAAGATTCTTAATGTTTGAGGTTTTATGTTTAGGTCTTTGATCCATTTGGAGTTGATTTTTGTGTCTGGTGATAGGTAGGGGTCCTGTATCATTCTTCTGCACTTGGTCAACCAGTTTTTAGGTACCATTTAAGAATAGGTTCTCCTCTCCCCAGTGGTTATTGATGTAGGCCTTGTAGAAGATGAGCTGGTTGAGAAATTGAGGTTTTGCTTCTGGAATCTCTGTCTTG
>CAUYQG010205704.1:0-10861 GCA_963574415.1 Tarsius wallacei | reverse complement strand
GGTACTGTTTTACCCTAATGGGCATTGCCTGACTTTTGAGATGTACAATGACTGGTGGTTGATGGGATGCCAGCCCAGGGGAGTTTAATTTGGCCCAGACTTGGGGAAACTCAGTCTGCAGTTGGGCCAGCGGTATGGAATTTGAAGAGTCAAGAGGGGTCCCACCTTCTGTTAACATGTATTCCTCACTTAGGGGAACAGTAACAAGAATTTTTGATGCCTCAGGTGGGTTTAGGCTTACTGCTGCCATGTTTTCTTCAAAACCTATGTTGGCCTTAAGCTTGTGTAAGAGGTCACATCCCAGGAGTGGGTACGGGCAGTCTGGCATTACTAGGAATGAATGAGTTACTTCTCCTTTTCCCAAATTTATTGTTCTTTCAGTGGTCCAGGGGCATAATTGAGTCCCAATTACCCCCTGAACCAAGGAATGCTTATTCTGAAACTGGCCATTGTACTTTTGGAGGACTGAATGCTCAGCCCCTGTGTCCACTAAGAAGTGGACAGGGCTACCCCCCACTGTAAGTTTCACCCTGGGCTCTGGGGGTGAATTGACAGAGCCCTGGTTGTGTCAGTCAGTTTGTAATTGAAGCACAGGAGTAGATTTTGGTGGGCACCCCCCTGGAGGGCACTCTTGTGGTCGGGGTGGCCTGTCTGGGCAGTTTTTTACCCAGTGCCCAATTTTTTTTACAGTAGGTGCATTGATTTTTTGTGGAGTTTTTTGCCAGGTGCCAGTTCCTCTTTTCCCTGTTGACTGCTTGGGTTTAACTTCCTGTAAAGCTGCTGCTATTATTTTTTTGGTTTGTTGGTTTTCAAGTGAGTCCCTGCCATTATAGACCTTCTGGTCTACCTCACTTAATTCTGATAAACTTTTTAAAAATTTTTTTAATTTTCTGCAATTTTTTTTTAATATCAGGGGCTGATTGGGAGAAAAAGGCTATAACTAAAAGCCCTCCGATTTTCTGGAGCCTCTGGGTTTATGGAAGTATATGTCTAATAGGCCTCTATAAGACGTTCCAGAAAAGCCATGGGAGATTCCTGTGGGCCCTGATTTAACTCACTTACATTAGACAAATTTGTGGGCTGCCTGGAGGTGGCCTGGAGACCCCCCATTAGAGTCTGGCAATAGGTGGTGAGACACTCCCTACCGTGATTGGTGTTTGAGTTTCAATTTGACCTCTCAGCGGGGAAGACACGGTCCACACGGTCCTGCTCTGCCAGTCTGCCGTCCGGTCCCAGGACTAATTTCCTTGTCTCCTGATGGATTCGTTCTCTTTCCTCTGCAGTAAAAAGGGCTTGGAGGAACTGTTGGCAGTCATCCCAAGTGGGCTGGTGAGTGAAGAATATAGTTTGTAAAAGGCCTATGAGGCTCTGAGGTTTTTCAGAGAATGCCGATTTTGGTGCTTCTAATTGTAAAGATTATTAGTAGAGAAAGGGACATAAACCATAAAGGGCTGGCCTCCCAAACCTCCTGCATCTAGTTCCGGGGCCTGTCTCAGGGGGAGGACTGTGGAAGTTTGTGGTTCTGATTTCCCCGAAGACGAGTCGGGGCTAGTCAGTTTATTGGGGCGGTTGGGCCCTCAGGAGATGCATGGGGAAGAGGGGGATAAAGGGGCTGATACGAGGACCCACTCCTAGTGAGTGACAGGCTGAGAACCTTGTGGGCCCCCTGCTCCTGCTCAGATGTAGAGTAGGATGGGGGCATTTTATCGTCCTCTGGTGGGCTCTGGAGGACCGGAGGTTTGGCTTTTGGAGTTTTCTGTAGGGCTAAAACACGAGAAGAATTAGCTTTCATTTTGACTTTTTTCATCCATGATGGCTGCTGCATTACCAGGAGGTATCAGGCAGTGATGTATGGGATCTGGTCCAGGTGGCATCGATAGGCGAACTGTCCACCCTTCCCCACTATGGCAGGGTTGAAGGTTCCCTACGGTGGACAGCTGCAATTAGGAAATGTGGGCCATTTGAGGGAACAAAAGGTGGTTAGGTTTCCTTGGTTTACTTGATAACCAGACTGCTATGTCGCTTTTTGGAAATTCTTGAAGTGGCATAAAACCAGTTGTAGTGGGGTGTCAGACTTAGAGCACTGCTGCCCCATAATATTGTTAGCAATGACAAACACAACAGTGACTAACACTGAACAAATAAAGACAATAACACAAACTGAACAGACAGATCTAACTGCCCAAGGGCAATACCAGAGGGCCCAGAGACGTCTCACTGGGACCTTTAACCCAGGAATTAGTGCTGCGTCCAGATTTCCTGCGGGTCCAACCAGAAGTGCACACAAACAAAACAGGAACTTGACTCACCTCTCAGAGGGCTCTGGGGACGTTGTGAGTCTGCCAGAGACAACAATCAGCCATTTGCGAGTCCACAGACTCACCAGGCCCAACAAACACTGAGGTTCGCAGGTATGCAGACCCACAAGGTCAGCTGGTGATTGGGGCTGGCAATTAAGCTCTCGGATATCCTGGACGAGCCCCCAAATGAAATAGGGACCAAGGACTTAATTCACAGACATCGACACCAAAGTACAAGTTATAAAAGGAGAGGTTTTTTAGCTAAGAGCCAGGCCGGCCACCACTTGCCTGCTGGGCATAACAGTCCCACAGCAAGGGGCCCCCATTAGCTGTAGGGGCTTGCTTAAATGGGGGAAAACCACATTGGAACTTTCCAAGTGGGCCAAACTGCAACATCCTGGAGGCCTAGGTACCTTTCAATCAACACTAGCAAGGTTCACAGAAGTGAAAAAAGAAGCTGTTAAACAGATTAACCTAACCAGCAGGTGCTGTTGCCAGTTTCCAGGAAGGGAACTTTTCAACTGTGCAAAAGCTGAGTATATGTTTAAGTGTGTAAAGGCTGAGTTTATGTTTAGCCTAATTTTTGACATTGCAGATGTCTTTTTAAGCCCCCTTCCACAGAACAAAGGAAAATGCTATTCTTTTGAAATGATGTTTGGACCCTGTGTTCTTTGGAGTCTGGGGAGGTTGGAGGCTGGATTCTCCATGGGTCTTTGAATTGTAGTGCTGTCTAACACAGTTGGATTCATTTTGCAGTCGAATGGGAAAGCAGGATGGAGTTCCATGTACCCAGGCTTTCATGCCCCTGTTCTAAGTAGGTCAGGCCTGGTTTGTACTGATGTTCTCCTGTGGTGCTGTTTGACCCCAGTGTTCTTTGGAATCTGAGGAGGATTGGCCTTTGAAAATCAATAAAATGCTTTATACAAAATTTGGCTCACAGCCTTCATTGAATTACTTGTTGAGGCAAAGTATAGCTATATGATCGTGTTTGTAAACCAGTGAAGTTGGTATGCTTGTTTGTTTGTTTTGAGTTGGAGTCTCACTCCGTTGCCCAGGTTAGAGTGCAGTGGCATGCTCACAGCCACCCCAGCATCAACCTGCTGGGCTCAGGCTATCCTTCTGCCTTAGCCTTCCAAGTAGCCAGAACTACACAGGCACAGGCTACCATGCCTGGCTAATTTTTTATTTATTGTAGAATCACCCGGGCTGGTCTCGAACCTGTGGGCTCAGACAATCTTCTTGCCTCAACCTCCCAAAGTGCTGGGATTACAGGCTTTAGTCACCACACTGGCCAACCCATGAGTTTGTAGTGCTATCTCATAACTAGAGCTCTGAAGTAAAAGCCATTGGATCATTGTATCTTTGCTTATGTATATGCATACATGTTTAGATGTTTTACATGTATGTGCATTTATTATATGCCATTTATTATTATGCATGCTGTGCCTATAGTGTACCCAATTGGCTTATAATTTAAAGAGTACTTATAAGTAGTTAAGTCCAAGCATTTTCACATTCATGTGACTTAAGTAAAGCTTGAATGCACAAGCTGGTTTTAAGATTATTAGTAAAATAAAAATGGAAAAGTCTTTGAAATTGTTAGCATACATTTTTGTCTGGATTTTATATTTGTCTCTGCTGGATATTTTAAGGTGTTGGGGTTTGGCACCAAACTTCATAAGACTGTAAACCTACCAAGAACAAAATGATCTTTGTTTGATTTTTGTGATAAATAAGACTAGTTTATTGTAGCTAGTTAAATTTAAAAAACAGTTGAATCTTCTAAGTTATTGGCAAAAATACCCATGTAATTAACTTTGAGTCTCTTACTTAGGTGAACTCCTAACACACACAAGTTCTGAAAATGGTTAACAAGAAACTAATGACTAGCTGTGTCTAATATCTCAGTTCTTATAAGTAATCTTGATAAATTATTTAAAATGAATGAAACATAAATGTGCTTTGTGTAATTTAAAAACTTGAAATTACTTTGGATGCTCAATAAATGTCTGGGTCATTTCAAATTAAGAAAATACTGTGATAAGAGGAAATATATTTTTTTAAAAGTGCGAAATGTTTGCATCTATAAAATGCTCATCTCTGATAGACAGTTCAGGAATTCTTGCTTCCTAGGTTTTTCACTAAAATTTAAGGTTACTAAGAATAATAATTCTAGTTAATATATAATTCCATATATAAAATGTGCTAAAGAAGTTGTGCCATTATTGAGAAAAAATAATTTTGTCTAATTCATAAGTTATCTAAAGGTTGATTCAAATTATGGACTTAGAAACATCCAATGAAACAAGGAAGAAAGAAACGAGTAAGTAGGGGAGAGAGATTTTTTTTTAAGTTATGGACATGAAGATATATTTTTAATAAGGAAGGTTGTAAGGAAAAGAGAACGATTTTCTATGAGAAAAGATCTTATTAAGAGGTTTTGATTTTGATTCTATAATCTGTTTCTTTAAAAAAATTCTCAGATTTATATCTCAGAAGTGCAACTTTGCTGTGTCTTGTTGCTCTCAGTGTTTTCTCCTACAAAAGACCTAAGACAATAACTTTCTCCTTCAACTTTTTCATCAATTTCTATAATAATTTTCCTCTAGTTCTAACTGCTGTTTTGACTTCATGCAGAAGTGTTTATCTTAAAAGTCTAAAAAAAGAAATGCTTTCCTCCAGTATAATTTGATTCTGTACTCTTGACTTTTCTTGATATGTCTGAATTATTCCACATAACCAAAAAAACTTCTAATGCTGTCGCTAAAAGCCATTTATTACCCTGTTCAAAATATGTCTTCCAATTTCTTGTTTTATTCATAGCCTCAGACACACACTTTGTGTCTGAGTAATTCAAGTACCCTTTTAACCATATTTGACTTTCAGGTTATCTAAATGGACCTTCCATAAAGAGAACAAATATATTACTGGAAGTTTTTTTTTTTTTTATCTGTTGCTCAGTGGCCAACATCAGACCTTATATTTTTGTCAAGATAATTCCTATGTCATTGTCCTCAGGTTTTTGGCCACTTATGAAAGCTGACATTTAAAAGTATTTGGGTTTTTACATCCATATAACTTTCTATATTGCTTTTAAGGTTTTTGATTATCACTTTGGTTAAATGAATATTATTTTACAATGACCTGTGATTCTGTTTTGATCAAATGTTCTGAGTCTTTTAACATCTTTAATAAGCATCCTAAATGCTGTTAAGTTACAGGGCTTTGACTCCTGGGTGTGAAAAAAGCATCAACTTCTACTAAAACACACCAGTCAAGACCTTATCTTCAGACCCAAGAGAAGGCAACAATCAAAATGAACTGCCTTTGTGAGACACGAGGCCAGAAATTAAGTTATTCAATCCCTTTTAGCCCAGGGACTAACACAGAAGAGGTAGGCATGTGAGATTGCAAGGGTCAGTTTTGAGGGATAAAATGAGTTCAGGGTTTGTCTATAAATTAAACATTAATATCAAAAGCACATTGATGCAAGGCCAGCATCTGAGCTCCTGTATCAGAATAATAGAATTTTCTTGGAACATTGATCTGTTATTTAATTTTTAAAAATTGTAATAGCTTATAAAAGGCTTATGGAAATCTTGCCTTATGGTCAAACTGATTAAAATTTGATCAATTAATTATAAGGTTCATTAAAGTTAGCTTTAACATTAAGAATACACTATACAAAGGTAAAATTTGGTTTTCTTTTCTGAACAAAATTTGGTATAGTATTAATAAGAGATAACAAATGACTTTTGTTTACCTTTTTAGTAAACTACAGGGAAAAAAGAGAAAAGCTATACTCACTGAGGGGAAAGGGGGACAAGATGAAATTGGAGCACTTAGCAGAGGCCAGGTCATATACAGCACTGTATGCCCAGCAAGGAGTTTAAATTGTATTCCATTGGAAGTGGGAAGCCATTGGAGGGTGCGGAGCAGGAAAATGACTTGATTAAGTTTGTGTTTAGGGGCTGTATGAAGAAATAGCCAGCTAGGAGAAGTAGGAACAGAGCCAAATAGCTACTGCAAAAGTCCAGAGAAGAGATCATCAGTGAGTTGAATAAGTTTGGTGCCACTGGCAATAAAGATCTGTATACATTCAGAATATCTGTTGGAGATAGTCTAAAGGATTTGCTGGTTGACGTTTTCTGGAAGGCTTTGCATAAGTGAAATGTTTAGAAAATTCTGTAGCAACTCCTCAGATAAAGAGTTGTTAACGTACCAAACTATTTTATCTAGTATTTTAGTTATTCTGGTGAATTGTTACACAAAATAATTTTCCCATAACTTAAATGGACTTACCCAAAGTACACAAAAATAATTGTTATTGTATGACAAATGGATTTATTAATCATAGGGAAAGTGTTTCTAAAACACTAATAATTACCCCCTTTGTCATAAACAACTTCTCTGCTTCTTTGTTTCCATTCACTGTCTCTTTTTTTAAAATCAGAAGCAATGCTGTTTCTTTGAATAAACATCTACTCAAGGTCATCATCCCTCCCTCAGCAGCAGTGAAATATAGAGCCCGTTGAGCTGTCACTGTTGACCCTCGTTCTGTTTCCAATATTCAGTGTTGTTTCTTAATTGTCAGTACTATCTTATCATATATAATGTTGTACCCAAAGACATGTGTGCATACACCTCTGCAACTAGCTGGTGAGTCCACCACAAACCCTCAACTCCCCACTACAAAAGTGCCCCAGTTGTGTGATTGGTATCATATTGAAGACACTTGTCCTATTAGCTGTCAAGTAAAAGTTCTAGGCAAAAGTATAAATCAGAAAAGCAGGCTATGAAGATGTTTTGGCTGCTCTTTTAGTCTGTGTGTGTGTGCGCGCACGCTCGTGCATGCATGCACATGCATGTGCCTGCAGATAAGACTGAGCATAGTCACTGCAAAAGTGAGATTTTTATCCATCCTAAAAAGTTGGATGGAGAAAAATATGTCCAAAGTCCACCAAAGATCCCTCAAAGCTCTTCTAAAACAATTTCTGAATGACTGGTAGGATAAAGCTTTTTATCATTATCAAATTTGTTCAAACTTTCAAATACACAGGCAGTGAAAGTGTAGACAAACAAGGTCTGTACACCATCCTCAGAAAGGTATCCTGAGTTCTAAAAGCACAGTTAAGTTTCATTTCCCAAAGAAAACCAAGAATCTTCACTTCAAATCCTTTTACCATTTGCTTTCCCTCAAATTTTCATCTCAAATTTGCAACTCTAGAGGTAATGTCACTTGATTATAATCTTGTTGTAGATATTCCTATAGAAAGCACAGGCTTTTGTTTCTTCTCATATTGGGAGTTGAGGCAACTGTTGTGGAATAGCTCTAAGACATGGGCTAAAGACCATTTAATCAAGATGGCAAGCATGTTGTATCCATATTTCCCTACTGCAAGACACAGGGACCAACTATTGGATGGATAGTATAAGACGAGAGTTAACAAACTGTGACCTATGAGTCAAATCTGGCCTGCCACAAGTTTTATTGGCATACAGCCACACTCAATCATTTAAATTTTATCTATGACTATTTTCACAAATCTATGTAGAGTTGTCTAGTTGGAACAGTGATATATAACCTACACAGCCAAAAATATTTGCTATTTAAGCCCTTTATAGGAAAAAATGTGCTGACTCTTGGTGTAGAACAAGGCTTCCAGGAGCAGAAGCGGACAGTTTGTGATAGTTCTGCAGGAATTCTAATAAAAATTGAGACAACACTTATGTGACATATTGGAATGAATTCATGTGCGAATGGTGACACCATTACCCTTCTTGTCTTTGAAAACAGCCTCTAAAATGACAGCTCTATCTCTGAGTTATAGTACAAAAGCTTCCTTCAGAGTCTGCATATCCTGCTCTATTATTCTAAACATCAAACTCATTATGTGTTTCTCTTTGCCCCATTGCACAAGTTCTTTCCTCTCAGTGAGCGTCGTGTAGTCCAGGGGTGGTCCCTCAGAATTTTTTTCTGTACTCTATTTTTAAAATGTGGAAAGTAAGCTTTCTAGGAAAACTTTCATGTGAGAATATTTTATTTTAAGAATCTCAGGCGCACAAAACTGAATTAATCATAATCTTTAGGTTATAACTTGTTCTCATCATTATTCTTGTATGATATACTTTTATTTATAAAATTTAGAACATTGTCAATAAACTATATCTAACAATCTGGTTTCCCCCACCAACCCACCCCCATCTCCTCTAGTCTGACTTAACCATCCACCTGAATTTTGAGTTCATCATTAATCCTTTGTTTATCATTCCTTTTTTTCCCCCTTTCTTTCATTTTTATATAGGTTTGCATTTGCATTTATGTACGTTTCTAGAAAGAGAGAGAAAGGAGAGAGAAAAAGAGAGAATGCATGTGTTCCTGTGTGTGTGTGTGTGTGTGTGTGTGTGTGTGTGTTTAATTGTTTTAAACTTGATATAGTGAGATTCAGTTATATATAACTTGAAGAGACTTAAGTTTTTCACTAATTGCTATGGTTCTTCCACATTTTCACCTATTATTAGTTTTATTGCTACAGAATGCTCCATTGGGTGAATGCACTATAATTTAGTCATCTACTAAATTTGGTAATTCTCTGGGTTTTGCTACTAAGAATAACTCCTACTGTGAAAGTGCAAAAATTTCTTTTGGGAATAGACTTCTATGAAATGGTGCATCAAAAGGTATATAAACTTCCAACTTTTGGAGACAAATGCAAGTTGTTTCTAGTAGTTATGCCGAATGTGCCATTAGAATGCATTGGTATTTTCTGATATGAATGGGTATAAAATGATATCTCATCGTTTTAATGTGTATTTATCTGATTATTAAAGAGATTAAACATCTTCATATGTTTATTAGCTATTTGCATTTATTTCTGTGTGATCTGCCTGCTTATTTCTCTTGTATATTTTTCTTAAAAGACTTTTTGTACATTGTTGATTCTAGCCTGTTGTGTGTATTGTGAATATTTTCTCCCACTTTGTTATTTGTCATTTTATTCTTTATGTTGGCTTTTGATAAACAAAATTCTTGCTTTTTCAGCAGCTATCTTGGGTCTGAGGGAAGAAAACATTCTTGCTTTTAATGTAGTCAATTTAAAAATTTTTTTCTTTTGCAACCATTGTTTACTTGTGACTAGTTTAGAAAATTTTTCCCCTCATAAAGATGTTTTTAAAAAAATCTAAATGTTTAAAAAGATGTTTTGTTTTAAAATGTTGTTTTAATATATAAATCTTTCATTCATCTCAAGTTGATAGGAATCCAATATTATCTTTTACCATATGTATATGCCTTTTTCCAGCTTCACTTACTG
Source organism: Tarsius wallacei (assembly GCA_963574415.1). Classification (NCBI taxonomy): domain Eukaryota; kingdom Metazoa; phylum Chordata; class Mammalia; order Primates; family Tarsiidae; genus Tarsius; species Tarsius wallacei. The sequence goes on along the minus strand of CAUYQG010205704.1, from coordinate 1,248 downwards.
GACAATCTCTTGTCCCCATTAGTCTCTCATGCCACCACAGTCATATGCCAAAATTCCAAGCACATTTAGGCCTATTTCTGGTCTTTCATTCTATTCCATTTGTCAATTTACCTACTACTGTGCTGTTACCACACTGTGTACATTAATACGACTTTAAATCAGCATTAAAATCCAGTAGATTATAGACCAATAACAACCCAGGAAATTGACTCTGTCATAAGAAAACTACACACACACACACACAAAAACAAACCCTGGACTGGACGGCGTTCCAGCAGAATTCCACAAAACATCCACGGAGGAGCTAATACCAATCCTATTGAAAGTATTCCAGGCAACTGAGAAAGATGGAATTCTCCCCAAAACATTTTATGAAGCTAACATCACACTGATTCCCAAACCGGGTAAAGATCCCCCCAAAAAAGAAAAAGAACTACTGGCCAATATCTCTTATGAACATAGATGCAAAACACATCTCAAAAATCATCCACCACGACCAAGTAGACTTCATTCCCAGGATGTAGGACTGGTTCAACATCTGTAAGACCATAAATGTAATTAAATATACCAACAGATGTAAAAACAAGAAGCACATAATTGTATCATTAGATGCAGAAAAAAACCTTTGTTGAAAACCAGCATCTCTTCTTGATAAAAACCCTCAAACATCTAGGTATAGAAGGAACATACCCATCTACAATAAACCCACAGCGAACATATTGCTATGTGGACAGAAACTGGAAACATTTCCCCTGAAAACTGGGGCAAGACAAGGCTGCCCACTCTCACCCATCTTGTTCAATATTGTATTGGAAGTACTAGCTAGAGCAATTAGACAAGAGAAGGAAATCAGGGGTATCCAAATAGGAAAAGAGGAAGTTAACTTATCCCTTTTTGCTGACGATATGATCGTTTACCCAGAAAATCCTAAAGACTCTATCAAAAACCTACTTGCACTGATAAAGGACTTTGGGAAAGTCTTGGGGTACAAAATAAATGTGCAAAAGACAGTTGCATTCTTATACACCAACAGCAAGCAGGCAGAGAACCAAATAAAAAGTACAATCCCATTGACAATAGCCACAAAAAAAATGAAATACCTCAGTATCTTCCTAATCAGAGAACTGGAAAGACCTTTACAATGAGAACTGAAAGAAATCCAAGAGGACACAAACAAATGGAAAAATATTCTGTGCTCATGGATAGGAAGAATCAACATTGTTAAGATGTCCATCCTACCAAAGGCAA
>CAUYQG010205700.1:0-69867 GCA_963574415.1 Tarsius wallacei | reverse complement strand
ATTCAGTTAAGATGCCTTTATAAATGTGCAAAAGACAGTCGTATTCTTATACACCAACAACAAACATGCAGAGAGAGAACCAAGTAAAAAGCAAAATCCTATTTACAATAGCCACACACAAAAAAGAAATACCTTGGCATCTTCCTAACCAGAAAAGGGAAAGTCCTTTACAATGAAAATGACAAAACACTGCTCAGAGAAATCCAATAAGACACAAACAAATGGAAAAATATTCCATGCTCATGGATAGGAAGAATCAATATTGTTAAGAAGTCCATCCTACCAAAGGCAATCTACAGATTCAATGCAATACACATTAAATTACCAACTCCATTCTTCTCAGACCTGGAAATGACAACACAGAAATTCATATGGAAACATAAATGACCACAAATAGCCAAAACAACTCTTAGTAAAAGAAGCAAGGTGAGAGGTATCATACTTCCAGACTTTAAACTTTACTAACAGGCTACAATAATCAAAACAGCCTGGTATTGGTACAAGAACAGGCACATGGACAAATGGAACAGGTTAGAGATTCCGGAAGCTAAACCTCAGTTTCTCAACCAACTCGTCTTCAGCAAAGCTTCCAACAACCACCACTGGGGTAAGGAGAGTGTATTCAGTAAATGGTGCTTGGAAAACTGGCCAACCACATGCAGAAGATTAAAAACAGGATCCCTACCTATCACCATTAACAAAAATCAACTCTAAATGGATCAAAGACATCAAAGTAAAAACTCAAACTATAAGAATCCAAGAAAATATAGGAGACACCCTTACAGAACTAAGAGTAGGCAGCCAATTCCTGATCAACACCCCAGATGCCCATGCCATAAGAGAATAGATAGACAAGGGGGGCCTCATTAAACTGAAAAACTTCTACAAAGCAAAAGAAACCATCAAGAGAGTGGGGAGATAGCCCACAGAATGGGAAAAAATATTTGCCAACTATATATATCTGACAAAGACCTAATATCCATGATCTACGAGAAACTCAAATGTGCCAAAAGGAAAAAAACAAACAATCCCGTTAAAAAGTGGGCAAAAGACATGAACAAACTTTTCTCAAAAGAAGATACACAAGCAGCCAACAGACATGAAAAAGTGCTCAGTCTCGCTAATCATCAGAGAAATGCAAATCAAAACCACATTGAGATACCACCTAACCCCAGTAAGAATGGCCATCATTAATAAAACAAAAAACAGATGCTGGCAAGGAAGCAGAGAAAAGGGAATGCTTCTACACTGCTTGAGAGAATGCCAGCTAATTCAACCTCTATGGAAAACAGTGTGGCAACTGCTAAAAGAACTAGACATTGACCTTCCCTATGATCCAGCAATCCCCCTACTGGGAATATACCAGGAGGAACTGAAATCATTCTATAAAAAAGATACCTGCACATGTATGTTTATTGCAGCACTACTCACAATAGCAAAAACATGGAACCAACAGTGCTGCTCATTGAAATTAGACTGGATTTTAAAAATGTGGTACATATACACAATGAACTATTACGTAGTCATAAAGAGGTACAAACATCTGGACTTTGCAACAATTTGGATGGATTTAGAGTGTATCATACTCAGTGATCTGTCACAGAAACAAAGCACTGAGTACCACATGTCCTCACTCATAAGCGGACCCTGAACACTTACCATAATACTATAAGAAAGGGATTGGCTGTAGCAGGATACTACTGGGGTGGGGGTTGTGGGGGACATAACATCAGTAAGGGTACCTGAGCTGAAACCAGACAAAGTGGGGACCAAAGGGAGGCCCAAACTTTACCTGTATGATGTCCACTTGTATACCTAATCCTGAATTGTACCCCTTGTCTTTAAAATACAAAAATATGGTCGGGCTCGGTGGCTCAGCCTGTAATCCCAGCACTTTGGGAGGCCGAGGTGAGTGGATTTCCCGATCCCGCGGGTTCGAGACCTGCCTGGGCAACTTGGTGAGACCTCATCTCTACAATAAATCAAAAAATTAGCCAGGTGTGGTAGTGCATGCCTGTAGTTCCAGCTACTTGGAAGGTTGAGGCGGAAGTATCACCGGAGCCCAGCAGGTGAGGCTGCGGTGGCCGGAAGTGGCCACTGCACTCCAGTCTAGGTGACAGTGAGACTCCAACTCAAAAAAAAACAACAACAACAAAAGAATTTTAAATAATAAAATAAAATAAATATATAAAGATGCCTCCAAAAACATCTGACTATATTATTGAAAAGAAAAACCAAAGCACATGATGCCTCAGTAGTGGCATCATCACATATAAGTCAGTTCATTCATAATTGGGGAAATATTTAAAAGTACTAGCCCTCAGGGAATTTTTTTTTTTTTGAGTCGGAGTCTCCTTCTGTCGCCCAGGCAGGAGTGCAGTGGCACACTCATGGTCACCGCAGCCTTGACCTGCTGGGCTTAGGTGATCCTTCTGCTTCAGCCTTCCAAGTAGCTGGAACCACAGGCGTGCACCACTATGCCCGGCTAATTTTTTTATTTATTGTAGAGATAAGGTCTCGCCAAATTGCCCAGACTGGTCTCAAACCCCTGGACTCAGGCCATCCTCTCACCTCAGCTTCCCAAGGTGCCGGGCTTACATGCTTGAGCCACCGTGCCTGGCTAGGGAATTTTTATTCTAATTAAGATAGTCAATGACAATTTTTTTAAAAACAAGCAAATAAACTACATAGCATGTTAAAATATGGCAGTTCTGTGGAAAAAAAAACAAAAATAGCACAAATTAAGAGGGACTGTGAGTTCTGGGAGTGAGTTTAAATTTTAATGGGAGATCAAAATAAGTTTGACAAGATGACATAAGAATAAATAGTTGCAGAGGAGAGACCCATGCATATTTCCTGGGGAGAATGTTCCAGACAGAAGGAAGAGCTAATACAAAGGACCTAGATCACCTAGCATGTTCCAGGCCAACAGAGCCAGTGTTACAGTGGAACATAGAGAGCAAAAAGGAGGATTGAGAGTAGGGTGCGGTGAATTTAGAGATGAAGCAGGAATCCAGGCCATGAGGGGTCTTGTAAATCATTGAAGAACCATGCTTTTACTGTAAGTAATAGGAATCCATTATAAGGTTTTGGGAAGGGGAATGACTCAATGTAACTTACTTTTTAAAGGTTCTGGCTGGCTACTGTGTGCAGAACTTGTTCGTTGAAATATGAATTAGTGGACATAAACTATAATTAAATCCAAAGGCCTATACCAAGCCCTCATTCTACTTGATGTCTTTACATCACTGATCACATTTAAACATTGTCCGGAGACTAGAAGGACCTTCATGGCAAACTCAAACAGTGTCGGCAATTGAAGGACATGTATTAAGGGGACTATTTACAAAGTCCCTTTGTAATGTGGGCAAGGATAAGTGAAACTAACAGTCAATCATGAAATCAGCCAGGATTAGAAATAGTAGGGATCTGTGACCACTCCTGGGTTTGAAGGGCAAGGTGAATGATGGTTACGAAAACCCAGATGTGATTTCTGTAGCTATAGGAGGCAATACCTACAAGAGCCACATCTCTGTGTAAGGGGATGGATCAATCTGCAGCAAAGCTCGTTTTCAAATTGCAGGTTTGTTCCAATGCTTTTGACATGTTATGGAAAAACTTGAGTATAACCACATTTGATGTTTGGTTATGTACAATTTCATCTGTGAGAAATACTAGGAGAGCAGAGAAAACCATGTAGTTGAACCACACTCATGGAAATACACAACACACACACGTGCATTCACTTCAGATATCTACCAGCCACCTCAGTTTGCTGTGCGTGTTAGGAACCACATCCATTCACATCTGGTGTGACAACTTTTCTTCCAATCCCAGACAACCTTCCTTCCACCACTTCATAATGATTCACAGCCCGCAACTTTTCCAGTGCCCGCGAGTACACCTCCAGTCCTCTTGAAGGTAAAGCGCCATATTGTAGTATGTATGTGTATTTCTTAGCCATTTAACATGTATAAAAGTGTGCTGCAGTGTTATTGGTTCCCATCTTTGAGCATGTGTGTGTCGCCGATGAAGTGTACTGTGCCCCTAATACCATTTTCCCGTGCCTCCACAGCTTAATTGCATGATTTTGCACACTGTGGTGATTTTTAGAAACGTGCATGTCCTGATATAGCAAAATTGACCGTACACACCCAGACTAAATCACATTCCTCCTTCCAGTTTCAGCTGATGCCTCTTATAGACCAACCCAAACCAGCAGGAGAGCAGAGCAAGGAATCCCACTGCTGTGATTTATAAAGGGCAGCCTGCTGCTATGCCCCAAGGTGGAGAAGGGTGGGAGAGTGGATCTGAAAAGCCAAACTGAAGGAATACCACCAGACACCTTTTGCAGTTTAAAGATCCTCTCCTCGACTGAGAGCACCTTGCTACTCCAAATGTATCCAGGGATCAGCAACCTTAGCATCTTCTGAGAGTGTGTGAGAACAGCAGAATGTCGGGCCTCTCCACGAAACTACTAAATCAGAGTTCGCCTTTCAAAAAAATCCCTCGGGTTACCCGTATGCACATTAAAATTTCAGAAACACTGCTCAAGTCTTATTACATTGTCTCTTCTCCTCCCTCCTCCCTCCTTAGCTACTGCCTTGCTGTATCTTTTCCTAGTACCTCTTTCTCTTCTGACTCCATAAAAGTTTCAAGGTTGTGGCAGACCACACCTGGTCGGTAACCTGAAGAAACTTCAATGGTGGGTGAACTTTGACTTCAGAGAGATTGTTACACAGACATAGAATAGCATCTGTCCCCAAGAAACCAGGTCAAATTTAGTTAAGAGTTGAGCTTAACTAATTTATGCTGACTCGAATACAAAATACTGTCCATCAGCTTTCAAGAAAGATAAGATACCTAAGCTAATCATGAGTACAAATTGAAAGTTGTTAATAGACATAGATTTGTTTAAATTTATAAAATAGCGATGCCTAAGAAACTTAGTTGGCTACAACCTCTCCATTGGTTAAATTTAGGAAATGATTTTATCTTCACATTTTACTTTCAACAGCTGCCAACTAACAGCAACGTAATCTTCATGTTTCCCCTCCTCCATCAGCTCTCCCAGAAGACTCTCCCAGTCACTATTCTCAAATCTTAAGAATTGCCTTTGACTAATTTCTTTTTCTTGATCTCTCTTTTGGGAGCCAAATGCTCACTGAATCTTAACTCTTTTCCCCCCTCAATGGCTTAAATCTTTTTACTCTTTCCATTCCTATTTCTAATTTTCTGGGTAATATCCTTATCACCACTTACCGTGGGATACATGAAAAACTGCCTATGTGGCCTTTCTAAATTTATTATTTTTTACATCAGTTAGTATCACACCACCTTCCAGGAGATCATCATTGCCTCCAGAGTAAATTCAAATTTATGACAGTAGCCAACCTAAAATTTATGAATCCTGATAATCTGGTCCCAAGCTAGCATTCCAACTTTATGTTGAAACCCATATAATATCCTTAGCAGCTCCATCTCCAACCATAGATGAGGCCACAGGTCTCTGTAATTTTATCCCTGATTAGATCTATGAACACTTTGGGGAATTTCCCAGCTTCTTTCTTTTCTATATCCACCTAAATTTGTTCCTCTCACCCTGCTCTTCTTAAAGGCATACTTTTATGTTAGACATGGTTTTCTGGCTGGCCACTTTGATTTTCATTTGTTTTTGTCCTTAGTGTGGTTCTCTTAACATTTTGATTTTTATGATTTTATACTTCACAGTCACAGGTCATATCTGCCCCCTTCAGGGTTCAACCCTGAAAACCCTCAGCTCATGTCAGTGCACCTGACCCTTCTTTGTTGTTGAGAAAGGGTTGTGGAAACCCTATTTCCAGTTCTTTTCTCTGTTTCTCTACCCAATCTAGCTTCTTGAACAGACCTTGTCCTACTTTATCTTCCCTGAATTGAATAAACTCTCCTTTTCTCTCGGAATGCACAAATTGTATCTAGTCTCCAAGAACCAGATGAATTTCACTTTCTCCATAGGGACTGAATTTCACACCATTTCTGCCACACCAGTTATCCCTGCCTTTTTCACCTCCGCATACTTTTTGCTTATTATATCAGTCTTTATTTTCAGTTAGACTCCTACAGTTTAATGACACTAGGTGAACTTTTCTTGAATTGGTTAACATATCGTATTTATGACTTAACCTCTCTGACAAGGCCAGGGACAAAGTCTAATTTTCTTCATATGCCTTAGAAGATTTACTTATGCTCAATGATATTTGTTGATTGAAGCCATAACAAGTCTTCCCATTTATTTAATGGAAGAGTTTTTTTCCTTAATGGAAAATGTTTGGTAGAGTTTTGAAGGTACATGCAAATACTACAAATAATACCCACATGCCAACAGTTTAACAGTGCTTTTGAAAGTCACCATTAAGGATCCAATTCAAGTCTGTTTACCATTAAGTTTCAATCCCATAGTAATTTCCTTTTCTGGTGTCTGTCAGTTACATAATCTCCATAATGCTATTTAACTTTAACCATTAGAGAACAGGTTAACACAGACCCATAATTATACTGACATCAGAAAGTTATTAATGCTGCTTTTTAGTGCAAAGCTTTCTATGGTAAATATATTTAAGGTGTCTATTACTTGTCTACTTTAGTGAATTGTTTATAACTTTATTCCACCATATTATTTAAATGCACATATAGACATATGTATGTTTCATATGCATGCATATTTAATTTTAAATGCACATATAAATAGAAAACTAGTGGCTTTAAAAACATTGTGGTAAGTTTTAATATAAGAAACGTTATAAAAGAGTGTTTAATATTTAGGATATTCACTCTACAGTGTAATAAACTTTACTGGGTCTATACATTTACGTGTGTGGTCAAAAAGAATAGAAAGGGAAAGCGATTGCTGGGCTCCTAAGCACTCACAGTTCAGAAAGTTGGGTATGCAGACAGACCTGAAAAATCACTCTGAAAAACGCAGTTTCTACATGGCCAACTAAGCCTGCACAAAAAATATTTAACAACAAAAAGAAAGGAGAGAAAAGACATGGGTACAATTTTTCAGTTATTAAACCGGGAAATATTTTACAATATGGTAGTATTCAATACGGGTGGGGCAAAAATTAGCCATAGAGTGAAAAATGCTTTCTCCTTGATCAGACTTTAATCAGACTCCTCTAAACCCTCTTCTGGACTAGGACAAGAACCGCAATTCCTCCCCGACCCTCTCACCTTTGTGTTTGCCAGACCTGCTAAGCCTCCCACTGAGAACCCCAGGTGGGCATCTCTGAAGCCTTTTTCTTCACTCCTGATCAGGTGAGTCCATCTCCTATTCCAGTGCTCCAGATGACACTGCATCAAAGTACAGTAAGGACAAATATTGATTCCTAAGATTCCCAGTATACTTTCTGGAGCTGGATTAGAGCCCTAGGCTTGAAGGTACTTGTTTGAGCAAGAATATTCCCAGATGGAAGTTTCCTTGGCTTCTTGTTTCAAGTTGGGATTCACCACCAGACTCCTGGGCTGAAAGTTTTTTCTCCTGGCTCTTTGTGAGGCTTTTCTGTTACAAGCTGGGTTAGAGTTTCAAGAAAATAAAGTCCAAGTTACAGTCTTCAGTGCCTCTGATTGCAAGGTGCTGTTATTTAAGACCACGGGAACTTTACCCCACCCTTCTCAGACCCATGCTTACTACATGCTCCACTATTATGGTGCTAGCTCTTTCCATTGCCATTGGCATGGTTTTATTAAAGATAATATGGGACTTCAACAGTCTCTTTGGGAAACATAAGATGTTCCCAAACTGGCTCCCCCAGGACCCCTTCCTTCCCATTACTTTCACTCCTTCCTTTTACCACCTATGATTTCCCCTTCCGTTTATATTAATCCTTTGATATGTCTCCCTTCAATCAACCCCATCCCTCATCCATCCCTCAGTCCACCCAGACCAGACTTCTGCGCTCCTGCTTCAGCCCCTCAGCTCCCCAGAGTCATTAGGACTTTATCCTTTTCCCCTACCGGGTATTCTAAGAAACTCAGGAATACCCAAAGGCACCTGTGACTGAAAAGGGAACACAAACTTTGATAGAACAGTGGGATTTGGATGCATCCAAACAGTTATTTAATGTCCATCAGTCTCTTACCTAAAATTTAGTCCAAAGACATCATAAGATTTCAAATCAGGGTAAATGAAAAGTTTAAAAAGTCACCTCCACAAATACTGGTAAAAAGCATTAGCCTTCAAATTGACCTTAACTTGTTCCATCTGCTAGAAACACAATTCAGATAAAAAATCTAAAGTGGAGATAAACCAGTGAGATGTTGTGCCACTGTATCTGCCTGCTCTGCGATATTTTATTTCTGGGTTTCAGGAACCCTTTCCCTTTTCTCTTGGTATCTATAATGCATAACAATTTAGTAGAATATACTTTCGTACACATAAATGAAATATTTATTTTTTTCTACCTTCCTGATTTATCCTGAATTTGGAAGCTCTTATTAAACTTATGCAACTTACTTATTGGCATAAGTTCAATAAGTCTCTGTCCTTCAGATAAAAGAACACAATTGGGGGGAAAATTATAGAACCAAAACTTTGACTGAAATATCATACTTTAAAATGATGCATAGAATCAGATATGACCAGAGAACTTTAAGAAATAAAGGTTGGTGTTATGGTTGATATTATTGATATCTAATATTACAAAGTTCTCTTAGAAAAACTAGCCTGGTGCCTGGCATACAGGCTCTTCAGTCTTACAGATGAGTAAGGAAAGTGACTTCTTAGACAACCCAGTCATCAGGATATTCTGAGGATCTCAAGAAGAAAGGAATCTACCCAAATCTGTAGGTATTGCAGGTAAAGTCTGATGGTGAGTTCTCACCTTGGCTTCTTAGCTTCAAGAGGCTTTTAAAAGTTGGATCTGAGATTGCTTTTATGAAAAAATTCAGCAAAGCAAACTTAAAAAGAGCTATATAATTAGTTACCATTCTTGCTGCACTTAAGTAAATAAACAAATCAAAGAAATGAGACCAGGCTTATTTTGTAACTTTACTCTAAAAATGATGAAGAAAGTATAGTAACCTAGTTATGTTGGTAGCCTAAATGTCTTGGCAAAAGGAAAAAATAAAGTATTCATGTCTATAGTAGATGAGAATCTATTATAGTTTTTGTCATTTTCTTTTATCCTTCCTCTGTTCCTTCCTTCCTTCTTTCCTTCATTTCTTTCTTCCTTCTTTCCTTTCTTTCTTCTTCCCTTCCTTCCTTCCTTCCTTCCTTCATTATTCACCTTATGAAGATGTAAACTTATGGTGGTCTTATAAATAACCGTATCTTTAGTAACTAGAACAACAATTGGCACTTAGTTGCCACTCAGAAATTTTTTTTTGAAAAGACCATTTTGCACTGAATCAATAAATTTTTTTGAATGCTCATTAGTGAAAGAGAGCCCACAATTGAAACTGAACTTCCTTTACCAATGCTTTGCAGATAATCTTTATCCTTTGCTGGGGAAAGCGGTATAATTAACTGGTGAGAGTAGGGTATTTAGAACCAAGATTTCTAGCTACAACCCAGATTGATTCACATTGCCATCTATAACACAAGGATGATGACAATGATACCAGCCTCACTGGGTTGTGAGAGGATTAAGTGACTGCCATTTTAAGTGCATTCTGAAAACGTTGGTGTCCTGTCCTATTCTCCTTGACTAAGAAAAAATCAGCTTCAGCATCTGGATCCTGTGTATGTGTGAAGTATGAATGTTCGCAGCCTTTTCTCTTCCTTCATTTGCCAAAGAGGGTCCTGGTTTTACCTGCTCACTTCTTGAATCGTGCTAGCCTTCTATGGAAGTTTCGGCAATTGTCAGGTTCCTTCTCTGAATTTCAGCACTGCAGAATTGAAAGAAAAAGTCAAGGCATAGAAAGGTGATAACTTCGTTGGTAGACTGTAGAAGTAAACATGATGGGGGTAAGAAAGGAACTGTGTTCTTGAGTGGGTAGCAACAGATGAAGTTGGAGAATGAGGACAAAGTGACTCAAAAGGAATTCAGTTGGAAGGAAAATCTGTACTTAAGCGGAAGGAAGTAGAGAAGGGAAGGGATAGAAAGTCATGGATGAGGGAAAGAGTCCTCTAAGCTAACATTGAGCATGGCTAATATTTATGAGGTGCTTACAATGAGCCAGCTCAATAAATCTCACTTTTTCCTCACAACAGCTCTAAAAGTAACTAAGCGATGTGGGATTTTAGAGAATAGGAAACCATTTGGAATTTTTATAGGTTTTTCTGTAAAATATGGTTCCCTTTTTTGTATTTTTCTAGAGAAATTAAAAGACAATGAAATTCTTGATAAGATTAGTATCTCTGAAAGAAAAATTGCTTCAACATCAACTCACATGGGTCACAGCTTCAAAAGATGACACGTATCAATGTTACGTAAATTTCTCATTCTGTAGTAGTAGCTATAAATACAACAGACCTTCTCTTTGCTATTCAAAATTGAAAATCCTTTTACTTTATAGTAATAAAAGGTCTAATTTTAGAACCCTCTAAAGGCAAAAACATCCATCCAAATAGGTTTTAAGAAGTAAAGTTTGCTCATTCTCTGTGATGCATACAAAGATTAAAGCAAACAGAAAAAGGAAAGTTAAAAAATGTTCCATGTTGTTGTTGTTGTTCCACCCCCCCACCGCAATTTGGAAATATAATTATTAAACTTAGAGGAAAGACCCCATATTTTAAAAGGAAAAACCATACAACTGGAATTCAAGTTTTATTTCAAATTATAAATTTTAAAAAGTCTGCCATTGGAATTAAATTAGTTTTCATTTAGCTTCTCTTTTACTGTATTTTCTTAGATTCTAAAGCAGACAGAATTTATTCATTTTAATTATTTTCTTTTGAGAATGCTGTGCCTTGATCATAGTATGGGTAAGTGGGTTTGCGATTCTGTAAACAAACAGATTTATACTCATTTCAGAGAACCAGAAGAATATACTCCAAAAAATATACTTGCATGCTTGTCTAGTGAGGAATTCCTTTGTGCTTTGGCTACTCACAGGTTTTACAAGCTTTACTCTTCTTTTCTTTTTAACTGAGAGAATAAAAAGCCCTAGGAATTTTCAGGTGATACCTATACCTCAGGTCCATATGTTATCTTATTATGTTTGGATTTTATGTGTGTTTAATTTTCATTTTCATTGCAAAGGCAAACTTCTCTCTTCTTTGATCTTTAACATCATATTTCTGGATAATTTTAATTCATATAAGCATAAAAATAACTCTTTTTATTGCACCATTTCCAGGTTCAATATCTTTCTACCAGTTGTCTTTTCAAAATAATAACAAAACAAGAGCACAGATTTGCATGGCACACAGTTTCGAATCAATTTCATTTACCTTGTCGCATTTTCTCCTTCCCAAGTTTTATGAGGTATGGAAGCTGGCATTATTTCCCACACTTTATAGATAATGAAACTGAGGTACAGAGTTTAATGTACTTGCCCAAGGGCATGTATCTAATAAATGATAAACTAGGACTACAACCCAGGACTCATCTTTTCTGGTCCACAAAACAATAAATCATGTGTGCTTTTTCAAGCCTTAATTCTAATTCTAATCTTCTAATTCTTAATTCTGATCAATCTTTTACTATTAGATTGGACCAGATTTTTTCCAATTATTATGACTAACAGTATAGATTGGTGGTGTGCCAAACTCTGGGGCTAGAGTTGCCTCCATTTTCTTGTTGGAAAAAGAGAGATGATGATAGAATCTAACTCATTCAGTTGTGAAAATGAAACGAGTTAATGCAAGTAATGGGCCCTCCACAGGAACCAACAAAATGCTGACTCTGTCACACTGGCTATACAAGCCTGGGTGAATTACTTCATCTTCCTACACCTAGAAAATAAGCATACCCTAGCTCACAGCCTCTTGAGAGAATTAACTGAGACAGTATATGCAAAATTCCAGTACAGGTCAAGCATCAGATAAGTGGTAAGTGCTACTGGTGGTATTGTTTTCTAAGTATTAGGCTTTGTCAACATCACCACATGTGTTATTTTTGCTTGTTACTAAATCCTGTGATTCAGAATCTATCAATCACTTTCATTGATCAACCTTCTTTGGTTACTTTAAGGACAGCTGTACAACTTGATATAAAAACACTTAAATTCTTTCCATTCATTTTTCCCCCATTTTTCTCATTGGATATGGTGAGATATTTTCAGAGACCTTAGTGGATGTAAACAGAATTATTTGCCTAATCCACTGGATTTCCATAGCACTAGGTTTGTGCCTTTGTAATAGGATTTACTTTATGGTGAGTTTTTGTTTTCACTTCTGTATTACTTCTTAATATCAGATGAGAAGCTGAGTGACACCATAAATCTAGCTATCAGTGTCCCAAGGCAAAGGGTCCTGCCCAGAATTTCATGACCTTGTCCCCATGCCAGCAGATCAGAGGACCAAGGGTCAGTTACCAGAGACAGCTTCTTCCATGGTTACACAATCTGCTGTCTGAAGATAAGTGACCTAATACAAACAGTATAAAGTAAATGGCAGAGACAAAGATCTTAATGTCAATAGATCAAGAACTGATGAATCAGGAATTGATGAAACATAAACTGATGATTGAGAAAAATTCAGTTTACAAAAGAGAGGTGAAACTGGAGACGTTCTCTGAGTTAAAATTCATGTCATATCTGATTAGACTTCTTATTTGCCTGCAGGAGGCAGTTATGAGAAGTGATGCAAAGAAGAAGAAAGCGCCATACCCCAGTCATTCTGGCTTTCCCCCTGCTAGACATGAAATGAGAAGTCTCCTTATGGCCATGTCAGGCCCTCTGCAGCTTCCTTTTAGTCCATCACAGAGGGCTGTCACACTGAGTGCTTTTCTTTCAGGGTAGTAACAAGATTCTTCCCTTTTGGTGGAGCCTATGGGTCTCCCTGTGTTAATGAATGAGAACAAGACATAGCTTCTTCATGCTGTCTCCATGTCCTCCAATGAGAATATCCTGTAACTGGGCAAAAATCCCCGTGTGGACAGGTTTTCTTTTTGTGCATTCTACTGTTGTTACTGTTTTCTTTTTCACTTTGTACTTTATATTGCAAACTCCCACTTACAAACCTTTAGTCAATTATTTCTTCCGCTCCTACACCTACCTGGCTTGCTTCTGCCAACCTGTCTAGAAGCAATTCACTTTTTTAATAAAATAACATTGACCAAAGGTTCCCTTTCACTTTTTCCTCTAGCATGATTGGTCTAAATTGGTCTAGTGATGAACTGGTATGTATGTATGTATGTGTGTGTGTGTGAAATCTACAGTCTTTGACTCTAGGTGTTATCATAAGAAAAATTCTCAGATGACGGGCAGATGAGCTTGCGTTTGTGACACACACAGTCAATGATCATGCAAGGCAAAAATACATGCCTGGCACATAAGCTATACATCATGGGAATAGATGCCACCATAATCAGATTTAATGGGTCTCCAAATAATTCTTTGGCTCCCTTGATATATTTCTCCCTGTGAATTGCTGTGGAAATTGCCTCTTTGCAGCTCCTATTCCCAGAGGGAAAGCTACTTATGCCTTGCATAAGACCTATCCTCTCCTACTTGTTAACCTACAAATCTGCTATAGAAGGTCTGCTGTAAACAAGATTTTAAACCTGTCTCAGGTACCCTCGCCCCACAGAAAATATGCAACAGAACCTCACAACAGAATTCACCCTCACTTAGAGGCATTTGGTCTGCATGGTAGCATAATGCCTTGCCTTCTTGCCTTGGTAGTATTTCATGCTTCCTCCATGCCATATGGAATTCGAGACTGAAAAAGGCCGTCAGCATAAGACTATAAAGGCTACTGTTCTCTTGGGAAACTGCACAGAAGAAATGAATATGATGCAAAGATTTGGTATGCATTCGAATGTGGGTTGAGAGAACGGTGCTGAAGGTAACTCCAAGGCTGCAAGTCAGAGAGACCAAGAGGACACAGCTCATAAAATATTGAGACTTTAAACTCTGCTGAGCATATGTGAATATTATTTGAGTCAACTCAGAGCTCTGAAGTTCCCAACACTATTTGAGGAATACAATATTGTATGTAAGAAGATCCAGGTGTCTCACTTAGTAAACATTCAAAATGAGCAGCTTAACCGAGTGTAATTTTTCCAAAAGTATTTGGAATTTTTGGTTCATTTAATATTATATAACAAAAAAATCATAAGAGCTACTGACTTTTAAATTGTTCTGGTGATGAACTGGCATGTATGTATGTATGTGTGTGTGTGTGAAATCTACAGTCTTTGACTCTAGGTGTTATCATAAGAAAAATTCTCAGATGATGGGCAGCAAAGACGTCCCTATTAATTTTTCACATGTGCCAGGCATAGTGGCTCATGCCTGTAATTTCAGCACTTTGGAAGGTGGAGGCAAGAGGATTGCCTCAGCCCACGGGTTCAAGACCAGCCTGGGCAACATGTGAGATCTCATCTCTACAATAAAATAAATAAATAAATAACCTGGTGTGGAGATTATTTCTTGTAGTTCCAGCTACTTAGAAGGCTGAAGTGGAAGGATTGCCTGAACCCAGAAAGTCAAGTCTGCTGTGGCTGTAAGCGTGCCACTGTACTCCAGCCTGGGTGACTGAGAGTGAGACTCCAACTCAAAAAAAAAATTTTTTTTCACATGTATCTTCTGATTATCTCTGACCTTCAGTTTTCTCTTGTATAGCCTGCATATCTTCTAATTCTATTTCAAATACTAAAAATGACACACATTATTATGTAGTTTGAAGACTGATTATTTAAACAAGCAGAACACGTCTCCTCTTGTCTGACTTTTTTAAGTGACAAGCACATGTATTTTCTTTCTTTAGGTCTTTAACGTCTATTCTTCTCTCTTCTTCTTTTCCCTCTTTCTCTTCCCATCTGTCCTGGTCTATTTTCTGCTTCTATAACAGGATACTACAGACTAAAGAAGTGAAGTTTATTTGGCTCACTGTCCTGAAGACTGGGAAGTCCAACAGTATGGTGCTAGCATCTAGTGAGGGTCATCCCATGGCAGGAAGACAGAAGGCGAAAGTGGGGAAGTGAGCGAGTGAGACAGAAAGAGCTAAGAGGTCAAATTTAGCCTTTTGTCAGAAGCCCTCTCCCATAACTAACCCACGCCAGTGATAACAACATTATGCATTCATGGGTGCTAAGGCCTCATGACCTAGTCACTTCTTAAATTCCCCAATTCCCAATACCACTACACTGGTAAATAAATTTTAACATGAGTTTTAGAAGGAACATTTAGACTACAGCACCATTTAGTCTCACCTCTCCCCTCCTGCTATCGACCACCCCAGCTCAAGAAGACAATGATGTGTCTCTAGCCACAAACATCTGGTGAGAGAATCCCAGCATTTCTCAGCTTTACCATCACCAAACCAGAAATGCTCACTTTCCTTTTGGGAGCTTATAGTACAAAGAAACAAAAGATGCACTTTGAACTAAATGCCTGAAAACAAAACAAATCCTTCATAAATACTCCAAAAAATCTAGTTCTGTAAATAAACGAAAGCAACCATTTTCATATCTAAATAATCTTAGTACCACAAACTTATGCTGAATGATGCTTTTAAGTGGCTATTGCCTTACTGAATGCTTATTCTGTGTCAAGCATTGTATTAAGCAAAATATACCATTTTGTTTAATCACCACTATAATGCATTGAGATCAGTTTTAATAGCATTACTATAATTTCTAAAATGAGAAAATTGGATTTCAGATGGCTACAATTTTTTTTTCTCTTGAGTCAGGGTCTCACTCTGTCATTATGGTTGAAGCGCAGTGGCATGATCAAGGCTCACCATAGCCTCATATTCCTGGGCTCAAGTGATCTTTCAGCCTCAGCCTGCCAAGTGGCTGGTAGTACAGGCATGTGCCAACATGCCCTGCTAATTTTTTTAAAAATTTTTTGTAGAGACAAAGTCTTGCTATGATTTGACTAGGCTAGTCTTATGTAGGCTAGTCTTGAACTCCGAGGTTCAAGCAATCATCCTGCCTCAGCCTCTCAAAGTGCTGGGACTACAGATATGAGTTACCACACCTAGCAAGATGGCTACAAAATTTGACCAAAGTCAAAAAACTCATAAAAGTGTAAAATTGACATTCAGTTTTAAAACACATAGCTTTACCCCGTGTCCCGATGCCTCCAGAACTTATATTTTGAGGCAAAGATGAAAATAACATTATTGATCAATTGATATAATTCTCTGCCAAACCCTAATTTACAAATGGAGTATAAATCTATTCCTCTTCTTCTCAAACATAATATTCTGTGATGATAATAAAAACAAAAAAATTTAATTATATTTTGAAACAAATTTCTGACATATCATTTCAACTGCTAAATAATTCTGTATGTACAACATACAGATATTTTATTGCATACTACTATCTTATATCTAAGGAAATCAATAATGACTTTATAAAATAACCAGGCCATATTTAATCTTTTGGAAACAGGAGAAGCAGTTCTATCTCTAATATCTACAGGACCAGAGACCAAGTGAGATTTACTTGCTATAATTAAATATTTTCTTTTTTATGTTAAATATTTAATCATTAATATTAAAAATCTAAAGTCAAGCTAACAAATTATTAGATAAATTATGTTTTCCTTCTACTTCAACAAATATGCCTTTATATTATAACAAAACTTGAAAACTATATGCACAACTATGATTTTTATACAACTGAAAGTTTAAAAAAATTTAAAATGACTAAATTGAATTATTACTACATGTCTGGATGTTTCCTGGTTAGCTGGCAATGTCTGGATATATAATAAAACATATATATAAACATATATAAACATATACATAAACATATAAAAACAGATAATATAATTCATAAGTTACTATATATTATTGCATAATGATTATTTTTCTGATTTTGCTTCAACAGAAACTGATTTTTTTAATCATTATGATCATAGCACAACATAGTTTTTGTTCTATTGATGGAAATATTTTTCATAATTAAAATAATATAATTATTTTCAAAGGTATAAAAATTTGAATACATTTTATCCAAAGTTATTTGCCAAATTTTAAAATTAAAATTATTTTTATGTTTTTTAAAAAGTTATTTTTATAAAACATTCTAAATCAACTATTAAAAATTATAAACTATATATTAAAATTAATGAATATTAAAACTTAAGTTCATTACTTTATAGTTGATATTTGTATTGGATTTTTTAAATGTAATTAAATCATTACTTTTTAATAAAACCACAACCATTCTCAATTCTTGCATTCAATGTCCATCTCATTGGCAATGAAAAAAATTGGTATATACTTCACCTAATTTACTTTTAGCTCTACATATACGCAAGTTTCAGAGTAAATATGAATGATTTCTTACTGTAAAAATTCCTTAGCCATCATACACAACTGTTGTAAATTTCACATTATTTCATTAATACCTCCAGAACCAAGAATTAGAACAGGAAAGTAAGCAAAATAAAGAACTGTCATCACTACTGAGAAACAATGCTTTATTATACTGCAAAATCTATTGCAGTCATCCTCTCTGGAAGAAAGCATTTGACAAGTCTATTAATG
Organism: Tarsius wallacei; assembly: GCA_963574415.1. NCBI lineage: Eukaryota > Metazoa > Chordata > Mammalia > Primates > Tarsiidae > Tarsius > Tarsius wallacei. The sequence continues at coordinate 52,271 of CAUYQG010205700.1, read as the reverse complement.
TGTCTTTTCTCCCAGTGAAGCACTTCTGCTCTGTTCTATAGAGCAGTGTCTATTTCTGATGTTGATGAAGATGTAATCTTCACACCTTCACTACAGCTGGAGGAGTCTCCTATAATTTCTACAACATAAATCTAAAGAGATGGAGAAGCCTTTCCTTGGGCCTGAATAGAGAATAGATGTTTAGGATTATAGGTCATGCTGTACCAGTACTCAGTGCCAGATATCAAGTGTCAAGGAATTCTTTTTTTGACCTTGTGTTTTGTATGTGTCTTCTATTTTTGTGTATGTTTGAGCTATGCAGAAATAGTTAACTTGCTGGTCTTGGGAAGGAACCTATTGTCCAGGTATAGAATCTGTGGGTCACAGATAATTTTCGATGTCAAAGGAGTATTTGTTGAAGTAGAAGCCGATTCCAAAAGTTTGGATGTCTCTCCATGTTGTTTCAAGTTTAACATAATCAGGGCTTCCATACATGATTTACTTTTGTCCAATTTGTTTGGCAGTAGTATACAATATCTCAAACCCCATCTGTGCCTCGCTAACCTAGAAGTATAAATCATCTGTGCAGCAAAGTGTCCACTGGGTCCCATCCAACACTGGACAATCAGACTAAAATATACTCATGATAAAAAAAGAAAGAAAAAAACAAGTTCATCCCTGCTTCTGTGCAATTTTATTTTCCATTATGCCAAGAATACTCATCAATATAAAAGCAATAAAAGATTTTAGGAATGGGAACTGCTCTGAATATTTTGTAAGCAAATGCCTAAAAAAATAAAGTTTTAAAAAGCATCCATTCTTTATTCCAATAATGGGAGATTTATATGCACCAAAGGAAACAAATGTGTGTCAAATCGCTACTTAATCCTTTCCCATGCAGAATTCAATCAGGGCATGATGCCTGATCAAATTGCCATGATGATCTACCGAAGTTATAAATATGACAATTCCTATAACAGAAAGAAAATAGGCTACCAATATATAAAAGAGTGCATGGATATTGAATGAGAGAAACAAGTTACAAAACTGTCTATTGTATTTCAGAGTAAAAATTTTATTAATGTAACAAAAATCTTTAGGCTTATAAAGAAATTCTGTTAAAATGCATGAATATATTTTAACATATACACACAAATAAACAACTATGTTTGGGTATGGTTGGAAAAGAATACCAGAAATCTATAAACAACCTGGATTTCATTCAGGTAACAGTGAAAGTAACTAAACAGATAAAGATACTGATTTATCAGGAAATACTAAAATAAGTAAATGTATATAATTTGGCAATAAAAAGATTAATAACATAATTACATTGTTTAATATCTAAAGAACTGTGGTCATGAATATGAAAGATGTCATAATTTGTAAAGTAAAATAAAAACAATACATAAAATTTCAAGTCTTAAGTATCAAAAATATTTTTTTGGAAGTTAGAGAAGTAAGAAATAGAATGCAAGGAAAAAAATCTTTTGTAGAATGAGTCAGTGACAATTAGGGTCATACATACACAACCATCAGTTTAGAGCACCAAAATATTTCTGCCAAATGTTTCCAAATTTGAATTTTAAGAAACCTTCTGGAGAGCATGAATCATTGAGATGCTCTGCTCCAGTATCCCTCATGTTTTAAGTACTACAAAATTCCATTTGCAAAACTCAGAGATCAACAAAAAGTCTAATTTCCTACAAGCGTTTTTTTTAAATTTTATTTTAAAGATGTGGGGTACAATTCAGGGTTAGGTATACAAACATTGATTATGCAGATACCTTTGTTGAGGAGGTGTACCCCTCCCACCCCTGACAGTTTCTCTCAGCTGTCAATCCTCCCCTGGCAGTTTCCCACTACTGCCAATCTCTTTCTTATAGTATTATGATAATTGTCCAAGGTCCACTCCTATAAGCATTTTCTAGTGAGAATAAGGAATTATAATTGTTTGACTCCATGTTATATGTATCATTTGTATCTATGCCAGAGGTCTTATACATAATGGCATTTCAAACTAATATAATAAATTTTATTTTCCAATAAGTTTTTTTTAAAAAACCTGTTACTCCCAACTTAATAATAAAAACAACCAAAAGCCAGATAAGCTACAAAAATCATAGTCTTTTAAACTCTTCAGAGGAGAGTTGAGGACATAATGAGACCTAAAAATGTTAATATTCAGGCAGTGCCAAGTCTTTCATAGAAGAAAAGAGATAGAAGCCTGCTGAGGAAGAAATAGATCACGAAATAAGATAAAAGAAGTACTGTTAGATATCAGACACAGGTTTTTAAAATTGTTAACAGCATGGCAGACTAGAATTTAGAGGAAATCTACTCCCAAACTAAATCTGCACCCTCCTGTCAACTACTGCACACAAGTATTCACCACATGTAGAGTAACACACCAAAACGCAGGGGGGAGTTGTCAAAGAATGAGCCCTACAGACCTACAGATAGCCCCACTGGGGTTTCCACGGCCTCTTTCAAGTGTGAATCTCCCTCAGGGAAGGTTGTGTTAGAGCAGGGAAGCAAATAAAAACTTAAGGAAGGATGGAGGTGGTCAAAGAGATGAGATACACACACACACACACACACACACACACACACAAATTATAATTTGACTTTCAATTACCAAATACTGAGAGCTAGTCAAGAAAGTTAGAGAAAAATCTCTTCAAGGCTTTCTGTATCTTCATGGAGTAAAGGGTTACAGACCTCCAAAGACTGTGGTCGAGAAAACAGATCTAAAAGAAATTTTCCATGATTCAGAAAGCCTGGACAGGACTGGAAAGCAAAGACAGCCCTTCAAAGATCCAAAAACTGGGCAAGCAGGCTGTGAATTCGAAAACAGATATTCCACAAGTTCAAAAAGCTTGTGGCTAAGCTTTGAAGCATGGGTAGATCTGTGGAATCTTGGTAGTGTTCTTATCCCAAGCACTACAGGAAAAAGAAAAAGTCTTCAGTCGATTCTCCAAACTTTGAAGATTGTGGAAAACTAAATAAAACTAATGTTGAAACAAAGTACACATTTAAATCAACTGTATTATGTTGACCCGACCCTTTTCTCATAGTCTGATTTAAAATGTGCTTTTGCCCCTTTGTAGAAGAAAATGTAATTTACCTCAGTGGCTACCATTCTTTTTATTCAAAATGTCTTGCAAAGAATGAAAGATTACAAAACAGACCAAATCATCAAAATGTATAAACAATGAACAAGAGAGAAAATAGCCAATAGAAGCAAATCTAGAGGTAACTCAAATGATGGAACTTCAAACAGAATTTAAAATAATCATGATAATAATGTTGAAGAATATAGTGAAAATGGTGCATAACAAGTGTTAAAAATTGGGAAATTTCAGCAAATATATGACAACTGCATAAAGAGCTAAATAGAAGTGTTACATGTGCAAATTATAATAAAATAAACTATAAATTGATTGGATAGACTCACAGCAGACTGGACACAGCAGAGAACAGTATCAGTAAACTTGAGAGATGATCAATAAAAAGACACAGACACAAAGAGGGGAAAAAAGTAAAACTGAAATTAAAAAGAATAGAATATCTGGCATGTGTGGGAGAATAGCAAGCAGTCTAATATATATGTAATTGGACCACCAAAATTAAAAAGAGTAAAAAAAAGAATGCAGAAGACAGAATTCTAGAAGAGGTAATGGCTGACAATTTTTCAGAACTGATGAAAAGCATCAAACCACAAACTGAAGCAACTCAGTGAATCCTGAGTAGCTTAAATACCAACAAAACAAAACAAACCTCTAGGCACATTGCAATCAATCAAATGTATGAACGCCAAAGACAAAAAGCATATCTCAAAGCAGCTAGAGAACAAAGACACATTACATAAAGTGAAACAGTAATATGAATAATGACTGAAAACAAGGGAGGGGAGGGGAGACAAAAGGCAAGTGATACCTATAAATTGGTGGGCGGGGAGGGAGGCTGTGAACACAATTAAATATACAGCTAAACTATTCATTGAAACCGAAGGTAAAGTAAATGTATTCTCAGGCAGACAAAACCTGACAATAGTGCAGAATTTCTTTTCTGTATAAATAGTAAGAAGTTATTCAGGCTGAAGAAAATTAATCCCAGATAGAATTCTAAGATGGCAGGAAAAAAAATGAAAAGCACCAGAGAAAATAAATATGTATGTAAATACAAAAAACATTTGTGTGTATGTATATATACTATCTTGATAATTATTTCTGAATTTGCTTAGAGGAATCAGTACATGGACCACACAGAGCAAAATAAAAAAAAAAACCCAATGTATTATGGGGATGTAGACTAAAGAGCAGAAAAGTGTAAAACAACAAGAGCACTGAGGATACAAGGCAGATGAAGATGATATTGACACAAAGTTCATAAAGTAATATTATTCATGTGTGCTATAGTAGAGTGTGGTAGCTTAAAGATACTTAACGTAATGTCCAGAACAAACATCTCAAACAATAAAAAGAGTTATAAATGAAAATACCTGCATGAGATAAAATGAAATCCTAAAAAATTATATGATGTGCTCAAAATAAGACAGTAAAAGGAAAAAGGAAAAGAGGGAAGAAAATCAAGATGAGAGATTTAACTCATCAATAATTGCATTAAATATAACTAATGTCAGACTAGATAAAAATAATTTAAGAATAAACTATATTACACTTAAAAGAAATGCACATTGAAAACAAAGACCTGAGTAAACTGAAAGTGAAAGAATAGGAAAAAATAGACCATGCTAACACTAAGCATAAGAAAATTGAAGTGACATATCAATATCAATAGTCTTCAAAAAAAGCATTAAGATAAACAGAAATTGTATAGTGGAAAAATAATCAAGTTTTCAACATAGAATAACAATGCTAAATGTATGTATACACCTAATAACAAACTTTGAAATATATGAGCCAAAAATTGTTAGAACTAAAGGCAAACACACACAGAAATATGCAATCACAATTGGAGATTTTTAAGAACCCTATATCAATAATTGATTTTTTTTTTTTTTGAGACAAAAGAGGTCTCTCTATGTTGCCCAGGCTGGAGTCAAACTCCTGGGCTCAAGAAATCCTTCCTTCTCAGCCTCCCAAAATGCTGAAATTACAAGTGTAAGCCACCACACGCAGCCTAGTGATTGGTTATTTTAAATACAAAATAATCAGTAAAGATATGTATGATGAACAATACCAGTCACCAACTAGGTCTAACTGACATTTATAGAACACGACACCCAACATCTGTAGATTATGCTTTCAAGTGCATATGGGACATTCACCTATAACAGCACTTCCCAGCTGGGGCAATTTTGCTTTCCAGAAGACATCTGGCTGTGTCTGAAAACATTCTTGATCATTGCAACTGTGGGTAAGAAACTGGCATCTAAGTGGTGCGGTGGCTCATGCCTATAATCCCAGCACTTTGGGAGGCAGTCTGGGCAACATGGTGAGACCTTGTCTCCACAATAAATCAAAAAATTAGCAGGGCGTGGTGGTGCACACCTGTAGTTCCAGCTACTTGGAAGGCTGAAGCAGAAGTATCACCTAAGCCCAGCAGGTCAAGGATACGGTGGCTGTGAGCGTGCCACTGCACTCCAACCTGGGTGACAGAGTGAAACTCCAGCTCAAAAAGAAAAAAAAAGAAAAGAAATTGGCATCTAGGGCAGATGCCAGAGATTCTGCTAAACATCTTTCACAACAAAGTATTATCCAGGCAAACATGTTAATGTTAAGATTGGGAAACCGTGATCTGGATAGATCAGAGAGTGATCCAAGTCTCAATAAATACCAAAGAATTTAAATCACTCAGAGTATGTACTCTAGCTACAAAATATTAAAATATAAATAAATAAGGTATGTTGAAAATCCTCAAGTATTTGGAAATAAACAAAAACACATTTCTAAACAATCCATGAGACAAAGAAGTAAAAATTTTTTTTTAATATTTGGAACTGAATGATAAGGAAAACAAAATGTAAAATGTAAAATTTGTGAAATATAGGTAAAGCAGTACTTAGAAGGAATCTTATAACTTTAAATGAAGAAAGGTGAATAAAACTAATGTCCCAAGTTCTCCCCTTATGAAACCAGAAAACATAGAGCAAATTTAACATAAAATACAAAATACTAGAGAAAATGAATCAAATAAGTTAGTTCCTAGGAAAAACTTATAAATCTCAGAAGTGAAGAAAGGGTCATCACTGTAGATCCCATAAACAAAAGTAAGAATGTGGAAATAATATAGACTACTTCATGCCAATTAATTCAACAACTTAATAAATTTTCACTTTTTCCATTATGTCCACTTCTTTTTCCACTGTATAGTTTTTAATGACTCTTTGCAAAACATGCAAATACAATTTTGATTTGAGTATTGATTTCTGTCTTACAGTTCAGAAGATAAAATGAGAAAACACACATAGGAGCAATCTAAGGCATTCTCTGTTGGCCCTGTCTTCAAGCAAAGAGACACACAGTTGTATCTGAAGATCCCTCCCTCGCAGCTGAAAAATTATCCTGTTTCACCTACAGTCATTTGTGGAGCAGTGCAAGAAGAAGGAAAAGTCAGTATAACCATCTAGAAAGGTAGAAAAAAACCCATTGTCTTCATATTCAACAAATACTTCTTGATTAATTTGGCAACTATCTATGTTCGCACTACTATAAGCTGAAAATCTGTTCCAACTTATTTTCCATTTAGAACAGAAGTTTAAATATCTCAAGTATTGAAATAGAAATGGCTAATCTCTTCCCTTCCCATGTTTCTGGAAGACATCCGTATTAATCACCATACTCTAGCCTATTGAGCTAGGCAGGGCCTCAGAAGCTTTCTCACCATAGCACCTGTGGCAGCTATTACCAATCAACAAGTGATCATGATGAAATGAAGCTATTTGCCATCCTTGTTCGGAATTCCCATTGGTGTAGGCTTGCTTGATTCAGATTCTACCGCTATAAAATAAGGAATATAATATTTATGACTTGAATCAAGGAGTCAGAAGTGCAGTATTAAAACCATAGTGGTATTTTCTAGTTTCAAATGACACAAAGACCATGTGAGTTAAAATGAATTACTATTTGTTAGGCTTTCTTAGTGTGTTTGGTGAAATAGGCTGAAAATGCCCAGTAATGCATTATTAGTTTCCAAAACTTTTTACTCGTCCACCTTTAGAAAACTAGAAAAAAAACCACATACATTTCCTAAAATGATACATAATTTAGAGATTGCTACAAATATCTAGAGTCAAGTTAATATAAATATACTTGTCTATGATATTTCAAGATTCTTATTTTTAATGATTACTTCTTTTAAAGTTGGAGTCTCACTCTGTCGCCCAGACTGGAGTGAAGTGGCACGCTCCCAGCCACCGCAGCCTCGATCTGCTGGGCTCTGGCGATCCTTCCGCCTCAGCCTTCCAAGTAGCTGGAACTACAGGCGCGCGCTACCACGCCCAGCTAATTTTTGATTTATGGTAGAGATGAGGTTTCGCCAAGTTGCCCAGGCGGGTCTGGAACCCGCGGGCTCCGGCAATCCACTCACCTCAGCCTCCCAAAGCAAGGGATTACAGGCTGAGCCACCGAGCCCGGCATGATTACTTCATAAGCACTATTTCTTCCTTAGAGATAGGCCTTGTAAGATACTCAACCCAAAATAACGTTATTACATACTGCTAATATAAAAAATTCAATATTATAATTTCATAGAAGTAGAGAGTAGAGGCTGGAACAGTAGAGAGTTGGGGAAAATAAAAAGAATGGTTAAAAGATAAAATTTTAGCTACCTAGAAGGAAAAAGTTTTAGTATTTTGTAGTGCTGTAGATGACTATAGTTAACAATAATTCAGAAAAATGCCAATCAAAACCACATTGAGATACCACCTAACCCCAGTAAGATGGCCATCATTAACAAAACAAACAACAACACACACTGGTGAGGATATGGAGAAAAAGGAATGCCTCTACACTGCTGGTGGGAATGCAAACTAGTGCAACCTCTTTGGAAGGCAGTGTGGTGATTTCTGAAAGAACTAGACATTGATCTTCCATATGACCCAGCAATCTCCATACTAGGCATAGACCTGGAGGAACGCAAATCATTCTACAAAAAAGATACCTGCACACCCATGTTTATTACAGCACTATTCACAATAGCATAAACATGGAACCAACCGTGTTGCCCATCAAAACTGGACTGTATAAAAAAAAATTACACTGCCATAAAGCAGGACAAACATATGGACTTCACAGCAACTCAGATGGACTTGGAGTCTGTCATCCTCAGTGATCTATTATAGAAACAAAGAACTGAGTACCACATGTTCTCACTCATAAGCAGACCCTGAACATTTACCATAATCCTGTAAGAAAGGGATTGGCTGTAGCCGGGGTGGGGGGGTGGGGTGCATAACATCAATAAGGGTGCCTGATCTCAAACCAGGCAAAGTGAGGGCCAAAGGGAGGCCCAAATTTTACCTGTATGATACTCACTTGTATACCTAATCCTGAATTGTAGCCCACATCTTTAAAATGAAATTTAAAAAAACAAAAAAACAATGCTTATTACATATTTTCAAATAACTAGAAGAGAGGATTTTAAATGTTTCCAATACAAGTAATGACAGATGCTTAAGGTGATAAATATGCCAGTTACCCTGATTTTATCACTATATATTGTACACATAAAAACATCACTATGTACTTCATAACTATGTACAATAATTATGTCAATTAAAAATAAATCAATACAAAATTAATGTTTAGAGCAAAAATTATTGTTTGTTGGCCAATTTATTATCTCTGGTCTAATTCTTTGCCCCTTTGAAACTCCGATTATTTTTTTCCCTTCTCTACAGTGGCCAGTTTACTCAATTGTAATAGCCCTCTGGTCTTCTCAACTAAATACAATCCTTTTTTACTGAGATTAATAATTGTTAAGTAAAAATGTAGTGGTCGTCTGTGTGGATAAAGTAGAAAAATCAAATAAGAGTGATACAGAGTCAGAAAAAACAATATTCAGAGAAAAGGGGAGTATTTCTGTCATTTGAATACTTTAAGAAATTGTTGCAGTGAAGACCCTGGCAAGAGATGAAGTTCCCCTTCTTAGATTTTCTAACAAATATTAAGAGAAGCCTCTTTGTTAGCTGAAAGCAAACAACCAAAAATATTTTAACTCTAAGATTCAAAATTTAAGACACTGAAATGTCTCAAGATTAGAGAAATTAATATTTTCAGACTTGCTTCTCTCACTAAAAATTGAATCTCAACACAATTAATTTAACTCAAATGGAAACCTTTTTTTAAAATTTTTTTTCAATTTTCTAATAAGACTAAATTTATTCAATCCTCTAGCAAAAATTTTGATTTTAAGTATTCAACATTGTAAAAAATGAAAAACAGGTCTGTAGATTTCTAATGTATTAATACAAAGTGCATGACTACATACAGTACATCCTACAGGCAAAGAAAGTCAAAGAAATGTGGAAAGAGAAAAAGAAGACTGTGGTTGAGGTCTAGTAATAAATAAATAAATACAGAAGTAGAGATCCAGACAAAATGTACAAAATAAATTTTCAAAAAACTCAGGAGGATAATAATGGCTGGACTTTTGTAATTTACCTCAAAGCCTGTGGGAGAGCAATTCACTGTGTAGTCTGTGCATATGGTGGCTTGAAGCAGGTAGGTTTTGTCCAAAAGGAGGAAGTATAAAATATGTTTAGATTAAGAACTATAAAGCTATAGAATGTTCGTAAAAGGTGGCTCACTCTGTGTCATACGATCCATTTTCTTAAAACTAGTTTAAAAAATAAGCAGAGTCATGTTATTCTAAAGGCAGGCCAATTCTTCTCTCTCATGAAAAGTCTGAACAGGTGAGGTTTTCCTGAACATTTAGAAAAGAGGTAATAAGAGTATTTTGGTTTGGGTTCAAGTGAGAGGCTTTTAATGAGGATTTTAGAACGAAAATTCAAGATATCTCAATGTTCAGAAAGCCTAACTAAAAGAAGCCAAACCAAAACCAACCCACTTAACATTAACACACACCTCTTTTAATAATTTTACTTGGAATAGAGTGAAAAAAATTCCTAATAGGTTAAAAACAGGTCTAACTCCCACTCTACACAGATAAAAATCTTTACCAAGGTCAACTGAAGTAACCAGAGCTAAACTGAATTGTGCAGATTTTCAGTGAAGTCATCAGTCATGTAACACAAACAAAAGTCAATTATTTACACACTCAGCAAGCCCTCTAAGGAGTGTGCCCCAAGAAGCATTAACCTTTCTTTTGTGCCATCCTGAAGACTTGCACATTTATTTTTTAGATAGTTTAACATTTTTAATAGAGTGCTTTTTCCACATGGTAATCCTTTTGTTCTGTTCATATAGGGTCTCACCTGTCCTAACGACCTGCCATTTCCCCAAGAGGAACTTTGACTCTACTTTAGAAGTTTCACATAAATCTTTATCGAATATTAATATGAAGGGAGGAGGCATGGGATGCAACATATATAGTCAAGTTATGTCTCTGTATATTTAGAAATTACTTTCTCCTTCAAGGTATTTCCAACAGAAAGCTCAGTCCGTCCTGCTTAATAATCAGTAGTACAGGTTTGAATCATCAGAACCCTGGAAAGATCTTAATATTACAAAATTATCAACAACTACCTCTAGGGGCAAGTTCACATTACTGACTTACGACGAATTTATTATCATGAGGGAAAACAAGTGTAACCAGTCATCTTAAGAAATGCCCCAACCACTGCTTCTCAATATAGAAGGACTAAAACTACATACGTTGTATCACACAACAAATCCCATCTGTGTCCCCTAAAATCCCCCTCGTTTCATTCATTAGAAGAGGATTTTTTAAAAAGACTTAAAGAGCACTTTACAGCAGCATTCAATATTCCTGTGAAATACTCAGCATCTTAAATATTATGCACAATTCCTTTTTGAATAAGCCAGACACTGGCTTCAGAGTTTGTGGGACTGGGGGAAAATAACCCATTCAAAACTGTTCTAGATGTTGTCTTTTGGCAGAATAGCAGGTATCCAAGCTAAAAATAGGAGGGTCAGTTTGCAGTTGTGTGGTCTTTTTAAAATTATGTTTTGTTCCCCTTCTACGTAAAAACATCAGCCACCACTCCTGAGTGGAGATGGACAATGCTTGAATAGATGTATGCCGATAAGGACTTCCCCAAAACGGCCTTTATAGATAATCCCACAGCATATTTTCTGTCTTTTCCAATATGTGAGATCCAAAAAGGAAAAAAAAAAAAAAGAAACAAAATGGTGTTCCGTTAGAACAAGAAGCCATCTCCATATCTGAGCCATCATCTGAATGGTGGCTGTAACAAGGAGATTGAGCTGGGGGGGCACTTGAGGTGGTACTGTGAGCATTAGAATTGTGACGTTCAAATTCCTCCTGCAGTTTATTATCTGGTTGCTTTTTATCCTGTTCCCAGACAGAGTTTTTGCTTTCTTTGGTTTCAATGTCGTCTTTAAACTGGGACCAGCCCTTGCATCTACCACATGATTCCAGGTTTTTTTTTTTAATCCTGCTGGCAACTTCTTTCATCTTTTCCCAAGCAGGACACAGGCATTGCAGATGTCTCCTGAACGAGTCTCATGCAACACAAAACAGCTCTAGAGATTCTTTTCATAGTGTTTACTGTCAGTGAATCGAGAACTGGAGGACTTAGCTCTGCAAATACAGCAGCAGCCCTTGATACTCTGGTACATCTTTGGCTTGTGAAAACCAAACATGTTTTCTTCTGAGCAACAGTCTCCAAAGCAGCCATTCCATGCACAATAACATCCCCTAGGCATGGAGTGCGTGCCAGGCCACACCCTCTCCGAGCGCTCCCTCCTCCTCAACTGCCTTTCTATACAAAGACCTTTTTTTATTTTTGATAGTCTCCAGTATTTTCTGAAAAATTACTCAGCTTATTTTTAAAAATCTGTCAAATCTATTTAAAATGCAGGAGACATTAAAGTCTGCTGACTCTGGCAGACCAAATCCCATTTTAAACAGGATTATAGAAACTACCAGTAGTGATTCGGTCCCTTTTGATAAAGAGTCACCCACAGACTGTAGACGTCCTCAACATCTCTCTTTAATTTGGATTTTTATGGGTCACCAACACTGCTATTCTCCTCTGGGCACACACACTCTGTACTGTCTAGCTTCTTTTGTGGTGAGGTTAGGCCAAGGTGACCACCTGTGATCTGTTTGCTTCCAGATCCTCTTCTTTTCCTTCATCAGCTCTGCACTGTGGGGCACTGACCCCTGTAGCCAGCATTCCCGGCTTGAAGCCGGGTTTGGCAAATGAGAAGCACCACAGAAATGAGGAGGTAGAAAGAAGAGAACAACCGGGATAGCATTTATACCGGTGGCTATGTCCCCTGTATAGCTGTAGCTCCCACCTGACAGTGCCCCCATGACTTTGGCGTAATAGGTAACGTGACCTAGACTCTGGTACCGCCACCTGTTCCAAATAGAGGAGGTAACAGCTTCCTGCTACTGCCCATCTCTGAGGTGTCTTACAGTCCTCTGTTTAACTTCTCAGCTTATTTATCACCTATGTAGCGAATTTCCTAAATTTTTTGTAACCAATTCTTTATTTTGATGCATAGTGCCTTTCTATCTGGCTGGACTCTTACCAATAGCACCATGTTTCTGAGTTCTGATCAAGTTAATATGAGTGGCAGTGATGACTGTGTCTCTATTAAAGCTCTGTATAAATAAACCTCACTTCTTTTCCCCTGACCCTGATTGATGAGGACTTAGAAGAGAGTCTGTACCCCACTGATACACACTACTTTGTGACATGAACAAGAAATTACGCCTTCATTGAGTAACTGATCTTTCGGGGTGTATCCGTTACAGTATTTACTCATTTACCTTTTCAATACAGATGTCTTCCTGCCTCACATCTTCTGAGATTCTTGGGATGCTATACTCACATGTGGAATAATTGTTTTTGTAAGATACTTTGTCCTAATGTCCAAAATTAGAGTTCAGTAATATTTGCTAGGTGATACAATTTTTGTCTGGATTCTCAATTACTCTCTCCCCAGGAAAAAGTAATAAAAAGGTGAAGTTGGCATATCATCACATCCATTCTTTAAGGTTAATCTTCAGATTATCCTATGCTACTAGGATGACTCAATGATGTTAGGCTTTTTTGTTCATCTTATTTTGCAATCTCTGTGTTTTCACCCTTGGGTACTTTGTGAAAGATGGCTTCCCACCACGTCCACACACCAGCCTCCAAGAAGAGGGGAGAAAAAGAAGGCGCAGGCAGAGAGGTAGAGGAAGTTCATTGTATTCTAGATGCCACAAGCCAAAATTTGTGAGTATGACTTCTGCCCACATCACATGGGTAGACCCTAGTTATCTTGCCATAACTAGCTGCAAGGGAGATTGCGAATGTGTTCAGTCAAAGCTTCTGTTGCTCTAGAAAGGAGTACTTGAGCTGGAACTGCTGTTGTTTGTGACATAAAGATCTTTCAGGCAAAGTAAATCAGGGTGTTAGTGGGTTCTCCACAAAAATCCAGAATAAAGTGAGTTCCCAAGACAAATACTAAAATGAAGACATAAGATCTTACTGAAAAGGTAAAGGCAAGTTAAGCAGAATTAAAATTTATATTTCATTGAATCTAAAAATAATCTATCAATTAAATAATGTTCCACTGTCTTATAACTGCTAAGGAAAAAATATTCTTAAACTATGGCACTATTATTATTTAGAATTTTTATTTTATGCTTATTGCAGTAACTTTTTTAGATTTATTTATACAAACATTTAGCACATATCACACTGGTGATATGTATTCAATAAGTTTGTATTATTGCTGACTCATAGTATACTGATGATATTTTAAATGCAATTAAACTCAACGTATATAGTGCCAGCAATGAATATCATTCAACTGAAATGATGTTATTATAAGAAACTATGGTCAAGGTTTCACATGATCAGGCAATAACTTCAAGATCATTACCACTGCCCGGCCAACAATGATTATAAAATTCATCCTAAACTCAGAGATGCTCAAATGTTAAAAACAAAAAGTGCATCTTTAAATAAATTAAATACTTTCATTAAATTAATGGAATGAAAGAATTATATTGTACGGCATCTACAAGAGATACCATCTTATCTCTCCCACCGCCACTTCCTGTTAACTGTTTCTTTTTGAGCAGCACAGGTTTTGTGAAGTGGGATCACACCATCTTCTTTTGCAAGGTTAAAATTCACTTTTGTTTTGCAGTAAATATTTACATAATTGTGACTTTATATATATTGATAAATATTTCTATTTTTAGATGTAGTTTATAAGCATTGCAAGGAAGATCAATAATATAGTAATAGAAAAAAGTAAATAATAATATCCTTGACAGTAAAAATAACATAATGTGGTGATTGGTAACTGATAATTGGAGGGGATAAGAAAGGATGAAGGAATTTAAAAGGGCACTAAATGTCCTGACTTCCATTAGGAAAATGCAGGTAATGTTGTCTAACACTGAAAGACCAGTGAAATATATGCTTAATCTAGAAGTAAATCTTTACATTTAACCAAGAGAACTAAAAGCAAAATCATGACTAGCAGAGATATGGGAACAGGGAGAAGGGAGGAGAGAAAGTATAGCATGATTATACTTTTTATTATTTTCGTTCTCTTTTAAGAATAGCTGATTATTTTTAATGGTAAATCATTATTTGCTCATTTTGTGTTTCATTTTTTATTTCTTCACAAATTCCATAAATGCTTAACTGGTACACTTTTCCAGATAATTCCAAATAAACTAAAATCCTTAGTAATACCTCTGTGTTACTTCCCTTTGTGGTTGCCTGTTTCTTTTGTTCATTTGTTTTCATTTTAATTGTGAATTCAAATATTTTATCTAATTTTTGGAGGAAGATTCTAAGAGCCTGAATTGGTTATATTTTTCAGGGGAACTATTGAGCTGGAATCTCTTTAGCCCTGTTTAATGATCTCCTCTCATCTCCTATGTTGCAGTGAAATGCAGTCTTGGTCTCCCATTCCTAGGAATGAGTCGTCATTTATCTTAGGGTAAGCTTTCCACTTACAGGTTTTAGCGTATTTCATCCTTGAAAGTATCTGTTTTTCATGATTTCAGTGATGCTAATACATTAAAAAGTGTATCTTAGCTTGAACTTTGTTATACTATAGTGGGAAAGTCTTTCATAATTTTCAGTCAACTGTTTCAATGGGAGCCAAGAATTCCAGTATGGCTTAGCTGTGTGCTTCTGGCTCAGGGTCTCTCACAAGGCCACAATCAAAGGACCGCTGGAGCTTTAGTCATTTCAAGGCTGAATTTGAAGAGAGAACATTTCCAAGCTCACTCACTAACTGAGGTATTTTTGGCTGTTGACCAGCATCATTTGTTCCTTGCCATGTGGGCTTCTTCACAGAAAACACTTAGCTTTCCTCAGAGAACGCCAACAAGAGAGGATAAGATGGAAGCCACAATCATTTTGTAACTTAACTTAATCTCCAAAGTGACTATTTTGCCATAGTCTATTCATTAGGAGAGAGGCATTAAGTCCGGTCCAGCCTCAAGAAGAAGTTACACAAGGGCTATAAGGCAGGGGTCATCAGGAACCATCGTATAAGCTGTCTACCACAATGACAAAATAAACAATTTCAAGAAAGCAAATTGGTATTTAAACACTTGCCACTATTATAGATGTCTTTCCTCGAGTACTTATTATTACTTTGCTCACTTAAGTATATTTAGGAAATGATGCGACACTGTACTTTTTATCTTAACATTTAGATAAATAAATATATTTATATATTCTTATCCTTATTGGATTTGTTCATGCCTTTATTCCCTTACACAGTCACTTCAAATTCCCCTTTCTGTGAATCTCTTATATCTAGTTTATCTTACATACATTTTAAATTATCTTTCCTCCATGCATGACACATCTACCATGCAATTCCTCTTCCACAAAGTTTTATTTGACTCCTTATCTCTAACCTCTCATCTGTTTCTCTAATCCATTCTACTTGACCAACCTAGATGGCACTGTTTCCGTAGAAAGCAATCTATGCTTAGACCAGTCTATTTCCTGTCTCTTCTTTGCCTTTATTCAGGTGACTCTTCTTTGCCTTTATTCAGGTGACTCTGCATGACTGCCAAGCTTTCCCTAGGCCTAGCTTCCTAACAAGTGCTCTCATAATTCCTCACAGTCTAGTTCTAGGACCATCTCTTCCGCCGAGGTTTTCTCCACTTCCTAGCTAATAATGTTTTAATATATATAATTTCCATTTTACAGGTAATCACATGCAGTTTTGTGACAGCTTTTATAACAATATAACTTTCAACTCTCACTAATATTTAATATAAATATGTTTCTTCAGGTAAATTATTAGTACCTCAAAAACAGAAAGTGGTCTTCCAGAATACTTAAATCATTCACCACACACCTAGCATATAGATGTCACTCAGAAAACTATCTGAAGCATTGACTTCTAAAGTAATGAAACCAAAAGTCTGATCTTTAAATCTATACCCACAACCATTCTGAGGTCTAACCTACCCAATCTACTAAATCACCTTTTAAAAAAAAACAAAACTAAACTTTCTATTGAATATTCTAATATATACAAAATTTATATTAAACAAAAATGCCAATTAAATCTATAATAAATAAATGTCAATAATGACTGAGTTGCAAAGTTCGTATGGAAATAGAAAGAAGATTTAGGAGAACCAAATTTAATGACCAACAATTCTAATCTTAGTTTTCACAACTGTGAATGTCTAATTATCTAAGTGCAGGCATTTCTAAAGATATGGGGGGAAAGAATGAGGGGTCTACTCATAAAAGACGAGAAATATGAGTAAGAAAATGGCCATAGAGTGTCTTAATTATTGAAAAGCTTTAAGAATGAAAACTATAATTTAATCCTGTTTCTACTCATTAAGCAAAGTTTAGGTAAAATGGTTGGCAGTCAAGTTTTCTTTGTTACATAGGAAGCCAGTGTTACAGCCTCAGAGAGACATAGGCAGTAGATGGTTGTATATTACCTTGTCATAAGATGACCCAATACAAGGCAACGGAGAAGAAAATGATAAGTTAGCTAAACTTTAACTTTATTCAACTTTAAAGATGCTTTTTAAAGAGCTCCTGACACTAAATCTAACAACTTTCAAACTTATTTCTGTTACAAATTATGCTTAAACAAATCACAGCAGGACACCCAGGATCTCCAAGTACTTTAAGAAATCAGAGGGAGGAGGGAAGATCCAAGATGGTCACCATGGAGCAGCAGACCAGTGCCTCTCTCACCAAACAAGGCAAAGAGTATAGACCCAGCCACCAATAGATGGAGACACCCCAAATACTTTTGGACAAGTGAAGCACCCTGCATCCAGCAATTGTTTCTTTGAACACACAGAGACCAGAAAGTGACAGCAGACATGGGAATTCAGGTATCCCTGTTCCCTGCCATGCTCCAGGCTCACACAGGAACTGAAGACTTGCCCAGTGAAGGAGAGTGGGTGAATGAACTTCAGCAGAAGAGATGGTACTGGAACTAGGAATTGTGAGAATACTTGTTAGGCAGCTAGTCATAGGGAAAGCTTGGCAGTCTTGCATAATCACCTGAATAAAGGCAAAGAAGGGACAGGAAATAGACTGGTCTAAGATGCTTTGGATCAGCTCAGCCCCTCCTGGCTGTGCACGAGTTGTCAGTCTCATGCTGGAAGAGTCCTGGTCAGGGCACAGCAGTGGGTAACCAGAGCCCAAGTGGAATGGAGAACAAAACTTGCACCTGATCAACCACAGTGAGCAACAGAGCCCAGTGACTGGCTCCCAGGCAGGGAAAGCCCACCTGCAGAGTGAACCTGGCTGACACTCAATGCTAACAGCAAGTGGCCATCTTCCCAATCAGATCAGAAAGAATCACCTCCAAGCCCTGTGAGCCTACATGGCAGATCTCCCCTCCCCTGAAACAAGGAACTCACTCTTTTTTAAGAGCATAGTGTGGACTTGAACAGGGAGGGAGCAACATGAAAGACACCCAAAGGCTTTCTTGGTGGGAAAGCTTCTTGGCTACAAATCAGACAGGGAACAGGGGACCCATCCCCTCACTCACTCTCTGCTGAGTGCTAGCAGCAGGGTCTTAAAACTGACCCAACTAGATTAACAGTGTAAGAAAAGCTTATACAGGAGAAAACCTGCCACAGGGTGGAGCAAGAAGCAGAAGTGAATGCCCCTCCTTCTGTCAATGAGTGACCTATATTAAGCCACAGAAAGGGCCTTAGAACAGAGGGTCATTGACTAGCTTCAGAGCAACAGAAATAAAGAGGAATTACAGTGAAGAAAGAGAGGCCCATCACAAATGAGAAAAAAAAAATCAATGAAAAAAATAGGCAATCTTCAGAGTCCTAAAGAAACAGTGCCCTAAAAAGCAGCTATCAGAGCACAAACAATGGAAACCCCTCTGAATGACCTGTCCCAGATGACAGTCACAGAAATCAGAGATTAGATCACTAAAACAACCAAAAAGAGCCAAGAAACTAGAAGTGAAACTCACCAAAGTCATACAGGAAGTAAAAGTGGAGTTGACCAATTTCAGAAAAGCTTATTCTGAAATAATGGAAATAAATAACTCCATCCTGGAAATAAAAAGATATAGTAACTAGCATAGAAAGCTGAATCAACCAAGCAGGGGAAAGAATCTTAGAGTTTGAAAACCAAAATATGGAATTGACCCAGTCTGTCAAAAACACAGAAAAAAGCTCAGAAAGAAGAAGCAAAGCTGCTGAGAGTTGTAGAATTATGTCAAGAATCCAAGTCTATACCTGATTGGTATTGCTGAAGCAGAAAGGGAAAATAAGAACACCATGAAACAAACATTTCATGAGATCATCCAGAAAATGTCCCACATCTTGTTAGAGAGGCAACCCTTCAAGTGCATGAGATTCAGAAAACCCCCACAAGGTATCCCATGAGAAGGCCATTCCCTAGACACACAGTAATCTGCCTTCACAAAGTAAGGATGAAAGAAAAAATCCTAAAGGCAGAAAGAGAGAAAGCCACATTAATTACTGGGGACGACCAATCAGAATCCCTCGAGAAGGGACTGGAGTCCAATTTTTAATGTTCTTAAAGATAAGCATTTCCAGACAAAATTTCCTACCCAGCCAAGTTAAGCTTCATCAGTGACAGGGAATGAAAATCCTTCTCAGACATCCGATCCCTAAAATAATATGCCACTTCCAGACCAGTCCTTCAGGAAACACTTAAGAAGGTGTTGAACAAGGGGGGAGGGGAGAAAATTGGTCACAGTCATACCCATTACAAAAGTACAGGCAAGCACAGAGGTAACAGAGCATACAGAGCACTCATAAAAATGAAAATGCACACATATATAAATAAAAAAGTAAAAAGGAAACAAAGCAACCCTTCAAGAGTCCTATGACAATAATAGACTCTCATATTTCATAATCAATGTGATCATGAATGGAATAAATCCACCTCTGAAGAGACATAGAGTAGCAAACTGGATAAAGAAGCATGATCCAACAGTCTGCTGCCACAGGCTCAAAGTTAGGGGCTGGAAAATGGTCTTTCAGGCAAATGGAAAACAGAAGAGAGAAGATATTGCTATTCTGCTATTCTGCTATCAGACTTCAAACCAACAAAAGTTAAAAAGGACATGGAAGGACACTAAATAATGAAGCAAGAAATATCCATCTTAAACATATATGTACCCAACACAGGAACACCAAGTTTTATAAAATTACTACTAAATAAACTAAGGGAAAACATTGACTCTCACAAAATCATAGTTGGAGACCTAAATATCCCACTATCAGCTTAGATAGATCAGCAAGGCAAAAAACCTTCAAGGAGATCTGGAACCTTAACTCAATGCTCAACCAAATTGATTGTTTTTACTTTATTTTATTATAAAGACATGGGGTACAAGTCAGGAATAAGTACTCAAGTAATATATATGCAGGTGAAGTTTGGGCCTCCAACTGGTACTCACTTCCCCTAATTAGGATCAGGTACCACTTGTGTTGTTACATCCTTCCCACTTACTACCTCCCCTGGCAGTGTCCCATGACTGTCAATCTTTCCTTTGTGCTATTGCAATTAATGTTCAGGTCCTACTTATGAGTGAGAACATGTAGTATTCAGTTCTTTGTTTTTGTGATAGATCACTGAGAATGATTGCCTTCAATTTCATCCAATTTACTGAGAAGACCATGATTTTGTTCTACTTTATGAGTGTAATAGTCTATCGTGTATATGTACCACATTTTCTTTATCTCATCTACTTTCGATGGGCAGTAGGGTTGGTTCCATGTTTTTGGTATTGTGAATAGTGCAGCAGTAATCAAGAAAGTGAGGCAACAACCCCTCAGAATGCTGGCACACGTGTGGAGGAAAGGAGATGCTTGTACACTGTTGAGAATGCAAACTAGTCCAACCTCTATGGAGAAGAGTGTGGCAATAGCTAAAGGAACTAGAAATTGACCTCCCATATGATCCAGCAATCTCCCTACTGGGAAGACACCCAGAGGAACACAAATCGGTCAAATGGATTTAATAGACATCTGCAGAACACTCCACCCAACATCAACAGAGTATACATTCTACTCATCAGCACATGGAGCATCCTCCAAGATTGATCACATTCTCGGACATAAAGCATGTGTGAACAAATATCAAAAAACGGAAATAATACTATGCATCCTCTCAGATCACAGTGGAATAAAAATAAATATCACCAAAAAACCCAAAGATTTGGACACTAGACAGCATGCTACTGAATGCAGAAATAGAAAGATTCCTGGAAACAAACAAAAGCAAAGACACATCTTATCAAAACTTCTGGGATGCCATGAAAGCAGTGCTAGGTAAATTCATAGCATTGCATGCACACATCAAGAAGACAGAAAGATCACAAGTAAACAGAGATTAACAGCATACCTGAAGGAGCTGAAAAGGCAAGATCATCTAAATCCTAACTTCAGCAGAAGAATCCAGATCACCAATATAAAAATCACAATTGCAGTATATAAAAGACAAAAATACCCTATTAAGGATCAACAAGGCAAGAAGCTGGTTCTTTGAAAGGCTAAATTAGATTGACAGACCCCTGGCCAGATTGACTTAAAAAAAGAGAGAGAGAAAGTTCAAATAAACACAATTAGAAACACAAAAGTCAAAGTCACAACTGACCCTGAAGAAATTCAAAAGATTATCAGAGATTACTATAAACACCCAGATGCAAATAAACTTTAAAATGTAAAGGAAATGGAAGACTTTTTGACACAACCTCCCAAGGTAGAAACAAGAAGAAATTGAAACTGTAAACAGACCAATAACAATCCAGGAAATCAACTCAGTCATAAGAAATCTCTTCTCCAAAAAACACCCCAGACAAGATGGCTTTCTGACTGAATTCTACAAGATATACACAGAGGAGCTGATATAAATTTTTTTTAAAGATGTGGGAATTAGGTTTATAAGTGTTCATCATTCAGGTGAAGTTTGGGCCTCCCATTCATCCTCACTTCACCTGGTTTGGGATCAAGTACGCTTTTGGATGTTACGTGCTCTCTCCCTTCCCTCTCCCCAGTCACAGTGTCCTACTACTGCCAATACTTGCAGTATTATGATAGATGTTTAGGATCCACCTATGAGTGAGAACATGTGGGAATTCTCCCCAGCACATTTTCCAAAGTTAACATCATACTGATACACAAGCCTGGCAAAGACCCTACAAAGAAAAAGAATTACAGACCAATCTCCTTGATGAACATAGACACAAAAATTCTCAACAAGATTCTAGCAAATCAAATTCAACAACACATCCACCACAACCAGATGGCCTTTATTCCTGGGTTGCAGGGTTGGGTCATAATTCAGCACATTAACAGATGTAAAACCAAGAACCACGTGATTATATCATTAGACAGAAAAAAGCATTTGAGAAAACCCAGCATCCCTTCTTGATAAAAATGCTTGAGCACCTATGCATAGAAGAAACATTCCTCAAGACATTAAAAGTCATCTACGATAAACCCACATTTAACATTTTGCATAATAGGCAGAAGCTGGAAGCATTCCTTTTAAGAACGGGAACAAGACAAGTATGCCCACACTCACCTCTCCTGTTCAACATAGTGCTGGAAGTCCTAGCCAGAGCAATCAGGCAAGAAAAAGAAATCAGGGGCATCCAAAAAGGAAAAGAGGAAGTAAAGCTATCCCTCTTTGCAGGCAATATGATTCTATACTTTGAAAACCCTAAGAAGTCTGTCAAAAACCTCCAAGCACCTATAAATGACTTTGGAGAAGTCTCAGGTTACAAAATCAATGTGCAAAAGACAGTTGCATGTCTATACACCAGCAACAAGCAGTTGGAGAACAAAATAAAAGGCACAATCCCATTCACAATAGCCACAAAAAAAAAAAGAAATACCTAGGCATTCACCTAACCAGAGAAGTGAAAGACCTTTACAATGAGAATGACAAAACTGCTCAAAGAAATCTAGGAATGACACAAACAAATGGAAAGACATTCTATGCTCATGGATTGGAAAAATCAATATTGTCAAGATGTCCATCCTACACAAGGCAATCCACAGATTCTACGCAACACTCATCAAATTACCAACAACATTTTTCAGACCTGAAAATGACAATATAGAAATTAATATGGGAACAAAAGAGCATGATTATCTAAAACAATCCTCAGTAAAAGGAACAAAGTGGGAGGTATCACACTTCACATTTACTAAAGGCGACAGTAACCAAAACACCCTGGTATTGGTATAGGAATAGGCACGTAGACCAATGGAACAGTACAGAGATTCCAAAAGCAAAAATACGGTCTCTCAACCAATTCATCTTTAACAAAGCCACCAGTAACAATCACTGGGGAAAAGAGACCATATTTAGCAAATGGTGCTGGGAAAACTGGCTGACCACATACAGAAGAATAAAACTGGACCCTTACCTATAACCATACACAAAAATCAAGTCAAAATTGATCAAAGCTAAGTGTAAAACCTCAAACTATAAGAATTCTGGAAAAAATATAGAAAACACTCTTATGCACATTGGAGTGGGTAAAAAATTCTTGACCAGGTTCCCACAAGCAAATGCCATAAGAGCTAATATAGACAAGCAGGACCTCGTCAAACTGAAAAGTTTTTGCACAGGAAAAAAAATCTTCAAGACAGTAAAGAGACAACCCACAGAATGGGAAAAATAATTACTAAATTATGCATCTGACACAGGCCTGACATCCAGGATCTACAAGGAACTCAAGTGAAGCGAAAAGAAAAAGACAAACAATGCCATTAAAAAGTGGTCAAAGGACATGAAGACATACAAGCAGCTAACAGACACTGAAAAAAATGCGCAGCCTCACTAATCATTAGAGAAATGCAAATAAAAACTACAATGAGTTACCACATAACTCTGGTAAGGATAGCTATCATTAATAATAATAATAATAATAACAGTTGCTAGTGTGAGTAGGAAGAAAAGGAAACACTTCTATACTGTTGGTGGAAGTGCAAGATAGTAGTTCAACCACTACGGGAAACAGTGTGGTGATTGCTAAAATAACTAAAAATTGACCTTCCATACGATCCAGCAATCCCTCTTCTGGGGATATACCTGGAGGAACAAAAATCAATCTACATAAAAGACACCTGCACACACATATTTATCGCCACACTGTTCACAATAGCAAAAACATGGAACCAACCCCACTGCCCATCAAAAGTGGACTGGATAAAGAAAATGTGGTACATATACATGATGGAGTATTACACAGCCATAATGAAGAACAAAATCATGAACTTCACCACAAACTGAATGGAGTTGGAGATCATCACACTTAGTGATCTATCACAGAAACAAAGAACTGAATACCACATATTCTCACTCATAAGTGGTACCTGAACATTAGTCACATTAGACAAGGGAGAGATTGGCAGTTGCTGAACACTGCTAGGGGAGGGAGGAGGGAGCAGGGCGGACATGACAACACAAAGGATACCAGGTCCACTACCAGGGGGAGTAAGGGTCAGTTAGAAGCCCAAACTTCACCTCTATGCAGCCTACTTATGTAGTTAATCCTCACTGGTACCCCACAACCCTATAATAAAATAAAATAATTAACGAGATGAAGTTAATGCAAATTATAATAAAAATAGTGAATATGAAACAAATTGCATGAGATTAAAAAGAGTTATGAAGAAATCTAAAAAGAAAGAAAAGAAAACAGATGAATATCACAACAAGGAAAACAGTTTTCTCTTTCCAAACATAATCTAGTTTGGAAAAAAGGAAAATCTTACTAGGTTATAATGTGTTAAGTGAGGTGTCCAAGGGCAGAGAATGACTCAGTGGTAAAATTAAGAATAAAACATGGGCTTTACACCCTAGAAAACCTTTATTTAAAATAAAAATTAAAACGTATGGGTAGCTGAAAAAGTGTTCTTATGAATTTCTAAGTGTTTCACTGAAAAGTTCCTTTCTTTTCTTTTTTCTCCTCTCCCTCTTTCCCTCTTAAATTTAAGAAAAGCACTTGCAAAAATTTTATGCTAAATGAGATGACATTAACCCCAAGATCTAAAAGCCTTAAATATAGAGAGCTGAAAGAAGTGGGAAGGGAAAATTAATTGAAATTATTGTTTGTAACTTTTGCTACAGTTGGACTACTCTAATAGAGTTTTTTTTTTTTAAGAACGTTGATATATAATACAAAGATTGTAATTTCTTTTCTTTCCTTTTCATCTTTTTTTTTGGGGGTGGTTGTTGTTGTTGCTGTAGTTGTCTCACGCTGCCCCCCGGGCTCAAGTCAGGGGTTTTAATCTGTCACCTCGGCTGGAGCACCGTGACATGATCACAGCTCACCACAGCCTCAACCAACTGGGTTCAGGCAATCCTTCTGCCTCAGCCTCCTGAGTAGCTGGGACTACAGGTACATGCCATCATGTCTGACTAATTTTTTGTAGAAAAGAGATCTTGCTATGTTGCCTGGACTGGTCTGGAACTCCTGAACTCAAGCAATCCTCCCACCTCAACCTCGCAAAGTGCTGGAATTAAAGGCATGAGCCACCTGCGTCATTTCTAATATCAGAAAATGAGTTCAAATCCCTATACTTCTTTTTAAGACTTAAGGGTTACTCACTAAATTTGAACTTCAAGATTTTTATCTGTAATATACGTTATTGCAAAGCCAAAGATATATATTGTATGTATTTAGGCTTTAAATTCCAAAGGCTAAATTTATAAGTCATGTTCGACCCTTTAGAGTTTATATTATTTTTCCCTAATGCATGAAAGGATAGGGCTAACCCTAGGCAAAACTGTAAAATAGACCAGATAAAATTTCCTCAATCCATTTTCCATGTTTCTCCCTCTTCATTATTTCTTATCCATCTCTGCCAATAACACCCTTCTACAATAGAAACACAAATTCTCTCTCCTATTCTGTCACCTTCTTCCTTTTGCAAACTCAGCCAAGATGAGAAGTTGTCCATATCTCCATACCCATATACAGACATATAGGGATTAAGTCTTATGGAAGAAGAATTTAAATTCCTTCTCTCTCCTGGTAGCATTTTATCAGTGGGCTCCAAAAGACAGTGTCTCCATCCCCTTAGCATACCCCAGAAAACTTGCTACCATAGCTACCATCATAACACAGACTGTGGTTGTAAAACAGCAGAACAGAAGATATTTGGAGAATATGTCTACTTTCCTATTTTTTTTAACTGCTTAAAGATAATTTCTTGGCACATGGTTATATTTGCAGGACTCTAACTGACCTCAATAGAGTTCAACGTTAAAACCATTAAGTCATTTATGAAACAAAATTGCTCAGCATGAACAATAGCCATTTTTAAACATGAAACCCCAAGTGGCATTAAATAGCAATTTGAATTAAAATATAATTCAGCCAGATATACATTCATGGGTTGAATGATTGTCAATATATAATTTCATGTTTTTGTCCTAGAGACATTCTAAATGCAAGCAAACATTTTCTGCAATATGAAGAAAAATGAAGTAAAATGGTAAAAAGGGGTCCATTATCATCTGAGTGGGTTGTCTTATTGATGCTCTGAGATTTTAGCAACTGTGATTCTCTACTATTGTTTGATTGTCATTTAAAATGCAGTTTAGTAATAATTACTCCAACTAAGACTTCGGTACTGTTCTTGTACAAGAAATGCAATAGTATTTATAGAGGTTTAGAGGATTTAGCAATTTGTCTGCATCTCATAATGTGTTAGTTCCAAAATCATGTGCTTCTAACCTGGAATATGCATAATTTTGAATTTAGTGGCACTGCTTCAGAGGTGAGTGGCTAGAAATACCATATATTTTAATATTGCCAATATGTTTGGTTTTTATTTTCCATGTGCCATATAAATCCCAATGTTTGTCCACTTCCGTACATCCTAATACATATTTGTGCTTACAACTAAAGTCTTCAGATGATAAAGAACTTAAAAATTATCTGTGACTCAAAATTTGCCGACTTTAAATCATCACTTTGCATAAATTTTAAAAATATGCTTCCTACTGCTTGTAATATGTGCCCCTTTGTTATGAAAATGTATATCTATCACCTCCTAAAAGATGTTTACATACAATAAATTCCCTTTGACATTATGGCAGTCTTCATTTTCATATACTAGTCCACCATTTACAAGTCGCGTAATGTTTCAAGCATAATTAATTGTCATAATTTATAATTAATTTAGTTCTAGTTTTACACATTTTATTAAAAAGTCTTGAAAAACATCTGTCTTTGCAAAACCAAAGTCCTACATGGCATTTTATTTTCACTTGTGAAGTTCCTCTTCTCCATGTCCCTCAGTTCCCATGTCCCTCCATCCCTAACTCTCAGTTCTCCATGTCCTTCAGTCCTCAACATGGAGATACAAAGTCCCTCTTCTCTGTGTCCCCTCAAATTTCCCCTCTGCCATTTGTGACACTGCCTGGCACACCCCAGCTGTGTATCAATTTCACTGCCTGCTTTCTTAGCCTCTACATAAGCATCTCTGTGCTCTGATGGAGAAAATTACACAACTGCTCCTCCGATCAATCCCAATTCCAGTTTGTGGCTTCCACATCCACTGGGCACTCTCAACTGCCTGGCGTCTCCCATTCTCCAGTAGGCAATTTCAAACGTTTTTTCTCCTCACACCTTCCACTCCATCTCCTAAACCATCACTCTCACTCTCAGCACGAGGCCTCTCCTATTCAGAGAGAGAGATGGAGAAAGCCTATAGACCCTCCTTATTGCTAAACTGCCCCTTGTCCCTGAGGGACTGGCCCCACCTGTGTTGGAGACAGCAGCTCTGTCAGAGAGAACGTGCTCTCACACTCAGGCTCTTCCTTCTGCCTCTTCTGCTGTTTTCTTCCTACCAGCGCTTACCCTACCGAAGATCCACCTGTATGGTTTTTTTCCCACTGACTCTCCTCCCACATATTTGTCAGTTTCTTGCATCTCACTCCAACCCCAAATTACTGAAACTGTCCTTGCCAAGCCACCAAAGTTCTCCTTTTATTGAAGCCAATACGTGTTTCTTATTTCTACTTTTGGTCTTTTGATCCTACATGATGCTTTCAATTTATCTCCCTTCTTTGTTAAAATGCTCCCTCTGTATGTCCTCTGACACTGCACTCTCCTGATTTTCCTTCTTCGGTGTCCCATGCTCTCTGGTTTTCCATTGAGCTGCTCTGCCCATCCCTTTAAGGCAGACCTGCAGGAGCTCTGCCCTTAGCCTACTTCTCTTCTTATGTTTAACATTTTCCCAGCATAATTTAATCCACTTCCAAGACACATTTACCATCTCTATGCTGATAGCTTCCAGTATTGTAGCCTAGACTTATCTGCTGTAGCTCAGGCCCATATGAGCAACTACTCATGAGATTTTTCCTCTGGGACAAGCGATAGATCCCTGAAGTTCATATGGTCAAAGTATAATTCACCAAGTGTCCATCCAGCCTGCTGCAAACCCATCCAGACTCTCACGGTTCTCTGAATTTCTCTGGCTTAGTGACTAGCATCCCAAATTCTCCCAGATTCTCAAGCCAGAAGTATGTATGTGTGTATGTACAAATTTACATGTATAGTACATAATGTTATTTTCCTAACATCATTTCACATTAAATACAACACTGTAATTCTTCTTTCTTGGTGTACCATGAATCTGTTTCTTCTCTCTATGTCCACTGCTGCTTGCTTAATTCATGCCACCGTAATCACTCTGCAGTTTCTAACTTGTCTCCCTGCCTCCCACGTGATCCCACTTCCACACTGCACACTGTAGCCAGAGTGATTGTTTTAAAGCACAAGTCTCCTTCCCAAGTACCTGAACACCTTCTCATCATCCTCAGGAATTTCTGACCTCCTGAACATGACATTTGTGCCCTCATGGTCTGCTCCTGCTTAGCCCTGCATCTCTTCCCTCACCACTGCTCATTCCTGTGCCCACCAGCCTGTCGAACAGAACTGTGTGAAATCCTCTGCAAGTGCCCTGTTCTCTTTCTTCTCAAGCCTTAGCACGTGCTGATAGCTCTGCCTGGAATAAAAGATCTACCAACTCAGCCTGCCCGCTTCCTCTGCATAATCCTCCTACTGTTTCCCCAGTCTTAATTCTGAGGCCACCATCTTCAGGAAATCTTTCTCCTACACCTCTTGCCATATGTTAGTTGCCCTGCACAGTACCTCAGTACCCTGGGCTTTATCCCTTAATTAATCCCTTAAAAAACTGTCGCATGGTTTTCTGTTGACTTATCTTTCCCCTCTCACTAGCACCATGGCAAGGCCAGAGTAAGTGCTAATAAACAGTTTGGAATGAATGAAAATGCAGTCATCCCACAGACAGACGTGTTAAACAAGTGTTTATACCTAATATGTGGTTCATTACCAAAGAAATATGGAAGAGAAAGAAAAATGTGTGTCCTCTTTAGGTGAATGAGTATATCTGTTTTAAATGAGAGAATTAAAATTTGATAATCTCTCGGCATATGGGGCAACTGGGAGGTGTATGGATCCTGAATGTGGTTCAAGACTGTTATATCCAGGCAGGCCAGCAGCTGGGGCAACTCTTGCTTGTGAGAGACCCATCGCCAACCAGTGAGAAGGCCCACCACCAACCAATGAGTTGACAATAGAAGTGTCAGCTGTAACAGTACACTACATATGGCTTATGTGATCCATTTCATAGGTTTTATCTTCTAAACGATGTATAACCATCATTTTTGCAAGCAGCTGAAGATGTAAAACTCTTGAAAACAGCACCCTAATTAAATGTTCCACTAAAATTTACTAAAGCTATAAAATTTTTCTATTAGTTTTCTTTCTCTATTTTGGTATATAAACTACAAAGTTACTCAACTCAATTCCTAAGCTAGAACAATTTTAGCATTTTCTACCTTAAATAAAAAGCCCAACAGGCTTTTCTTTCTTCTTTTTCTTATTCTGGTTACCTATCTGTCCTATCTACACCACCATATAATGTCTTCAGGCCTATTCAGGTATTTGTCTAATGACTTCTTATGTCAGTACTAAAATGTCACACAGGTTTTTGTTTTGTTTTGTTTTGTTTCTTGGGTTTGTTTGTTTTCTTAATCACAGAAGTGGTGTGACAACCAGCACACAAAAAAAGAAAAAGTGGCACCTTTTCCACCTCATAAATACCAAACTACCCAGTCTTTACAAATTGGTACTCTATTTTTTACTAACATGCCTTACTTGTTCAGTTTAACTTGTTGAGAGAAAATAGGTCATTTACCATTATTTAAGTTTTAAGCCAGGCCTGGGTTGCCTTCAAAGAAGGTGTGTATGTAGAATAGTTTGCGACCAAAGGATATGTTCTTTGGAGCAGGAGAGACAGACCCAGAAGGAGACTTGGAAAGAAGAGTCTGACATTTCTCTCAGCCTAGAAGTCCTACCTATCCAAATCTAATCCAGTATAGAATCCCAAGAAGTTTATCTCAGATCATTCTGAAACAGAGGAAAGGGAGAGCGTGCAACTTTAATATTTAGAAATAAATGCTAAAACATGTCCATTTTTAATTTTCAATATGTTTGCTTCCGAATTTCTTTTGAAAAAATCCAATTCTGCTTGCTGTTCTAAGAAACATTATTTCTAAAGCTTAGTCAAGATAGCCCCAAATGAGGTTGCCAGAGTTGGTACAGAAAAAACAGGCAAAAACAATGTAAATACACTATGCTCACTTCTAAATAGAAACTAACTGCTATTTGACTAAGTACAGCTATAGCTGAAATTTGCAAAACTGCCCCCAGAGGCTCCACAGGACTCCCACACACTAGTGAAGATCCCAAATGTCATAATGAAGGCTTCAGAGTGCTTCCCTGGGGATAGCTCCGGAATTTGTTCAACAATATCAGAATTGCGCATTCATTGCTTTTTCTGTAACTTCAAGACAGGGACAAACCTTAAACAATCTGTGTTTGCATGGGAAAGAAGATAATTGCTTTAGCACTTTAGCAGGAGGTAATTGCTGGGCTTAGGAACTGGACATTTCTTGCATTTTCTGTACCAGTTTAGTGATCCCAATAAAGAACTCTGATTGTGAAATTGCCCTGTATGTATGTATAAGAGAGAGCACTCATCTTTTTGGCTTAGATTTAAAAAAAACTATTTCATTTGCGACTACTAATATAATTGTCATTTAGAGGATATGTAAAAGAATTTTTGGAGATAACATCAGAAATAGGCATATGTATATTTATGTGTGTTGGTTTTTCTACTTTGAGTTTACATAAAAGCCTTTCTCATTATTTCTTCTAGAAATTTGCACTTAAATTCAAGAGAACACTCATTTTAAAGTAGATATAAATAAACAGTTTTAGAGCAGAAAAATTATCTTAATAATCAATTAGTTCAAAGCCTAAATGCTACAGATGAGGAAGCAGTCAGTTAGCGAATGGAAGAGCTCAAGTCCAATCTTCTAGCTCTGAATCTTTCTAGTTCTTTCTAGTATATGACATACTGCTTCCCTGATGAGAAATAGCAACCTAGTACTCACTGAGGAAGGAATATAAAATATTAAAGTATCTAATTATATTTAACAATTCAGGTAAAGTGAGAGCAAGACAGAAAAACAAAACACTATAATACCTGGACAATCTTATCTCCCGTTTTCAACAACCTAATTTCAGTTAGAGACATCTTCAGTCTATTCCTTTCCCCTAAATTCATGCTGAGTGATGTTGACCAAGTAATCACAATTGGTAATTGCAAAACAAGGCAGTTTCTAAAATGCCTTCTACCTGTAAAATACTCATTTCTAAACCCATGGTCACTTTCTCATATACCCATTTAAGTGCTTTACTACTCACTGGCTCACCAGGTAACTCTGTTACCTGTGTTAAAAATGTAAGAGAATCTGTACCATATGTGCCTGATATTTGTAATAAAATCTACTGTCTTTGGGTTCATGACACCCACAGAAGGTGTTGTAACTATATTTCTGCAGGTATAATCTTGCTTTAAATTTCTTGCCCTTAATATTATTGTATGCTTTCCAGAAAAAATGAGCCTCGATGCATCAAATTTTTGTATTAATTGTTTTGACAATGAAAATCAAAAAAAAGTTCAGAAGGTTTCTAATACAACATCACATGTTTTATTTCTAGCTTACATGGAACTGTGTCTGAAAAACACTTGTGATTATAAAAATTACAACAATATTAAGAAGTTGCTGCATAGGATTATGTGGATGTGGTGCTGCTTTACTCCTAAGGATGTCATTCATGCCATACTGGATGGAGGTGGGGCCTGTCTGGAGTTGTAACACGTAAAACCCGCATGACCATGCATGGTGGTGTCATCTCCATGCATGGGGGTCATTTTCCTCCAAGTATTTATAAGAACCGATTTCATGTGTGTTGTACTCTTCAGCAACTACTTACTTGTTTCTTTTTTGTCCAGTTTTGCAAACTTCTCTCCTGAGTCTCAAAAATACAGACTCAGTACCTCAACTACTTGATTTACAGTGACAGGGGAAAACTGACAGCTTAAGACTATCAGAAGTAGAGATTCCTTTCTTTCTTTTTTTTTTTTTTGAGTTGGAGTCTCACTCTGTCGCCCAAGCTAGAGTGCAATGGCATGCTCACGGCCATCCTAGCGTCGACCTGCTGGACTCAGGTGATTCTTCTGCCTCAGCCTTCCAAGTAGCGGGAACTACAGATGCACGGCACCATGCCCCACTAGTTTTGTGTGTGTGTGTGATTTATTGTAGAAATGAGGGCTCACCAAGTTGCACAGACTGGTCTCAAACCCATGGACTTGGGCAATCCTCTCGCCTTGGCCTCCCAAAGTGCTGAGAGTACAGGCTTGAGCCACGGCTTCCAGCCCAGAATAGAGATTTCTTAAAGGGGAAAATACAAGTCCAAAATTGCCCTTCAATAATTTGAATATTCATTTATGAACTCTGAGCCTCATTTTCTTCAGCTGTAACATGTTGGTATTAGAACCTGACTTAGTTTACTCAGACACTGTAACAATGTAACTAAATTGGAATCAGCCAGCATAACTTCTGCCTTCTGCAGGGGCTCTCCATAGGTATTAAAGGATCCTGAAGGAATTCCTGTGATAACCTTGAGAATTAGCCTACTTGTTGACTTATGGACCTCCATTCACTCATGTCAACCCAAAGAACTCAAGCATAACAGGCCACCCCTCATGGACAAACAGTATGAAAACTTTTTGAGGAGACTGGGGAAAAAAAAACATATATGAGGGGGACCTAAAAGAACCTAGAATTATCTTTTGAAAGGTAGGCTTCTTGTAGTATGCTCAGAATTTGCTCCTCTGGATCAAACAGTCAACCAAAGTTTTTATCTGGAAGTTTTGAGAAGGTTGCATCACGATTTGCAGAAGATACTTCCCAAGTTGTGGCAAACAGGTGACTGGTTCTTCAACCTTGACAACACATCTGCCCACACTGCTGGCACCTGCCCACACTGCTGAGTGTTCAGCAGTTTTTGTTTGTTTGTTTTTACCAAAAACAGCATGACTCTTGTGGCCCATCCTTCCTATTCAGCCAATCTCACCACCACCCCCAAGTGAATTTTTGTTTGCTTCTCTGGATGGAAAGGTTTTGCCAGTGTGGAAGAGGTGGAACAAAAAACAACAGAAGCACTAAAAGACATCAAAATTAATGTGTCCAAAAACTGTCATGAGCAGTGGAAAAAGCATCTTGATAGGGCACTGCATCAAATGGGGAGTACTTTGGAGGTGACTGAAGTTTAAACATGTAAAAATACATAATTTTTTAATAAATAAATTCCAAGGTTTTTGGGGGGGTCTCTCCCAGATAAACATATTACAGTAGGAGAAACATAAATTAATGATAAACATGTGTAATCAACCTCACATGTAATCAAGGGAGTGTAAATGCAACCAAAAAATCATATCTATCAAATTAAGAAAGATAAAAAATTGATGTCATGTCAAAGAAGTTAAAATGAGATACTATTGCACACTGCTAACAGGACAATTAATTGGCATCATTTTTTAAATAAAATATAATGGCAGACTTGGAGACATTAAATAGATAATGGTTTTTGACTTAAGAATTCTACTTATAGGAATAATCCTAAGGAATATGAACATGTACATTAAAATGTATGCATGAAAATAAATGTACCTGGAAGAATTGACCCAGAACCCAAAACCTTATATCTCTATTAAAATTATGGTGCAGCCATACGATATAATGCAGAAACTAAAATAATTTTAGCAGAATGTTAAATAACATGCAAAAATATGCACCCTACATAGTGTTAAGTGAGGAAAGCGGAGTAGATTTCCAATTTATGCAATATGGTAGAGTGGGCATTTGGGAAACATGTTTCTGTTATAGCACATCTAGATACACTAGAAAAAGTAGAAAATATATCATTTTAATGCATAGCTGAACTTGTAAGAAACGAAGGAAATTAATTCATCAGCAACCAGAAAAAAAGGTGCAAACACAAATCCACTGATGGAGGTGAGCATTTGAACTTGCATTTTCTTGGGCACCAGCTAGTAGGTCTAGAGATTGAATTCTACTGGGCCATGAATGTTGAAGTCAGGACATAAAATCTGAGGTCTTAACAGGGGTCAGGGGCAGACAGGAGGCTTTTGTATTACCTACAGGATAACATTTTCATGGACCGATCCACAGAAGAAAGTTCCCTTTGTAAAAAATTAGTGGAGCGATTGACAGTTTCCACAAGGAAAAAAAGAAGTGAGAGGAGGAGAGGGGACTAGAAGGCAGGGGAGGGGAAGAAGAGAGAAAAGGAGGGACAGAGGAAGGAAGGGGAAAAAAAGCAGGGAGAGCAAAGGGAAAGGGGAGGAGGACATGGTCTTGAATGTTCCTAGTTATAAGCCTACATTTGGGTAGATGTATGTGACATAAAACCCCCAATTAAAAATTTACTTTCACTTTGGCTATATAAATGCCATGGAAGAAATAACAATTCTAAATATGCAAGTATCTAATAACATTATATTTTATGTGTATGTGTATAAAATATATTGAAATACAAGAAATTAATAACTCCATCATCATGGTAGAAGATTCTAATGCATCTGTCTTTGTGATTGACAGATTAAGCAGACACAAACAATTATGAAGGTATTTAATACAGCTATTTGAATACTATAATGAACAAGCTTTATTTAATGGGCATATATGGAATTCTGTACTCCATAACTGCAAAATACACATTTTTTAAACACATACAAAACAGTTACAAAAATTAAGCCTATATCATACCATAAATTGAATCTTAACAAATTTCAAATAATTGATATCCTGTTGACCATGATCTCTAATTCAGTGGTTCTCAAATTTCAGAGTTCATCAAAATACCGTGGAAGATTTGTTAAAACACAAATCGTTCTGTCCTATCCACAAAGCTTCTGATCCAATAGTCTACAATGGAAGCCAAGAATTTGCATTTTAGCAAGTTCCCAGGTGTATTAGTTCCCTAGGTATTCTCTAACAAAGAGTGCAAACTGGGTGGCTTAAGACAACAGAAATATATTTTCTTTTTTTTTTTTTTGAGTTGGAGTCTCACTCTGTCACCCAGACTGGAGTGCAGTGGCCGCTTCCGGCCACCACAGCCTCGAACTTCTGGGCTCCGGCGATCCTTCCGCCTCAGCCTTCCAAGGATCTGGAACTACAAGCGTGTGCTACCACACCCGGCTAATTTTTGATTTATTGTAGAGATGAGGTCTCGCTAAGTTGTCCAGGTTGGGTCTCGAACCCGCGGGCTCAGGCAATCCACTCACCTCGGCCTCCCCAAGCGTTGGGATTACAGGCTGAGTCACCAAACCAAGTCGGAAACATATTTTCTTACAGTCCTTGAGGCTAGAAGTTTGAAATCAAGGTGCTGGCAATGCTCAGTCCAAAGGCCATAAGGTCTCTTCAATGCCCTGTTCTTAGTTGCTGGTGTTGCCGGCAATCCTTGGCATCCCTTGGCTCTTAAACACATTGCTCTACTCTCTGCCACCATCATCACATGGCATTGCCTCTGTGTGTCTCTGTCTCTTCTTCTTTTGTAATTATATTAGTCATATTAGGTTAGGGCCTATCTTAACCAAGTATAGCATCATCTTAATTTGATTAAATTAAAGGCCCAATTTTCAAATAAGGTCACATTCATTCTCAGGTGCCTGGAGTTAGGGCATCAGCATATATTTCTGAGGAACATAATTCAATTCACAGCACCGGGTAATCCTGTTGCTGCTAGTTCTGGAGCTACACTTTGAAGACCACAACTTTAAACGAGATGAAATTAACTTAGATGTCAATAACTGCTTTTCTTTTCAAAATGTCAATTATGTGCAGAACTTAAAAACATTCCTCCAAGTAATAAATCACAACAAAACTTAAAAAGACTTAGAATTGAATAATAAATGTACTACATGTCTATATTCATGTGTGTAGATAGAGCAATCCCAAAAAGGAAATTTATAATATTAATATATCAAAAAAGAAAAATAGTTAAAATTACAGGCACCAAATTAGAAGAGTAAAAATAAAAGGAGAAAATACAAAGGTAGTCTTCGGAAAGACTAATAAAATAGAAAATAAAACAACCATCTGGCAGCATTTACCAAGAAAAGAAGAAAGAGATAAAGATCAAAAAGAAAAAGGCGATTTAATTACAGATATGGCAAAGATTTAAAGGTAAAAATCTACATAATAAACAACATATTTTAAAAGTTATTCAAAAATACTAGAGAATAATTTAATAAAATTAGCTCAAAAGGAAATAAGACTCTGACTAGTACTATGTCCATTAAACTGAGTTTACTCTAAAAATTCAAGGTCAGATCAAGATGAGAATTTCAACCAATGTCATACACCACAGCAATAAGTTAAAGAAGAAAAAGCATGTTATCATATCAGTTGGTACAGAAAAAGCATCAGACAAAATCTTACACTCAATCACGATAAAAACTCTCAGCCAAACAAATATATAAAGAGAGAAACTTGTTCAACTTGATAAAGAGCACGTAAAATAAACCTACCATAAACATCATACTTTGTGATAAAAGGCTGAATCTTTCCTCTTAAGATGGGGACTAAGGCAAGAATGTCTGTTCCTACCTTTCCTATTTGCCATCATACTGTAGATTTTGGTAAGTACAATATGGCAAGAAAAACAAATAAAAGGCATGCATATTGGAAAAGGAGAATGAAATTATCTCTATTCACAGATACAGGATTGTCTATGTCAAAAATTCCAAGAATCTTTTTTAAAAAGTTACTAAAACTGAGTCTAGCAAGACCACAGGATATAATATCAATATACAAAATCAGCTATATTTCTATATAATAGCAGTGAGTAAGAAGAAATGAAATTTTCTTAGAGAGCAAAATTTATAAAAACATCGAAAACATGAAATGCTTAGGAATAAATCTTACAAAATATGTGCAAAGAAAGGCTATATACTAAAAATTACAAAGCATTGATAAAAGAAATTAAAGGTCGAATTAAACAGATAAATATAAACATATATAATTTTACTATGGGTTTTTTTGTGCTTCATTTTTTACAAACTAAAGGTTTATGGCAATGTTGCCTGTGAGTCTTACAGACGTCATTTTTCCAATAGCATGCACTCACTTCATATCTCTGTGTTACGGTCTAGAAATTCTTACAATATTTCCAAGTTTTTCTTTTCTCTTTTTTTTTTTTTTTTGAGTTGGCATCTCACTCCATCGCCCAGACTGGAGTGCAGTGGCCGCTCCCGGCCACCGCAGCCTCGACCTGCTGGGCTCCTGCGATCCTTCCGTCTCAGCCTTCCGAGTAGCTGGAACTACAGGCGCGCACTACCACGCCCGGCTAGTTTTTTTGATTTATTGTAGAGATTAGGTTTCGCCTGCCCAGGCGGGTCTCGAACCCGCGGGCTCAGGCAATCCACTCACCTCAGCCTCCCAAGGCGCGGGATTACAGGCTGAGCCACCGAGCCCAGCCCCAAGTTTTTCAATATTGTTATACTTGTTATGATGATCTATCTTCAGTGATTTTTGATGTTACTATCATAATCGTTTTGGAGCACCATGAACCCCACCCCTCTAAGACAGCAAACTGAATCAAGAACGTGTGTCCTGACTACTGACCGACCGTTCCCTGTCTTTCTCCCTCTTCTCCATCCTCTCTATTCCCTGAGATTCAACAATATTGAAGTTAGGCCAATTAACAACCCTAGAATGGTCTCTACATGTTCAAGCGAAAGGAAGAGTTGCATGCCTCTCACTTTAAATCAAAACCTAGAAATGATTAAGCTTAGTGAACAAGGCATGTTCAAAGTACAGATAGAAAAAAAAGAAAGAAAAAACAAACAAACAAAAACACCAAACACAGATAGGTCAAAAGCTAGTCTTCTTGCACTGTACAGTTAGCCAAGTTATGAAAGCAAAGGAAAAATTATTGAAGGAAATTAAAAGTGCTACTTTGGTAAACATACAAATGATTAAAAACTCAAAACAATGTTATGGCTGACAGAAATTTCAATAATCTAGACAGAAGAGCAAAATAGCCACAACGTTTCCTTAAGCCAAAGCCTAATCCAAGGCAAGGTCCTAACTCTCTCCAATTGTATGAGGACTGAGAGAGGTGAGGAAGCTGCAGAAAAAATGTCTGAAGCTAGCAGAGGTTGATTCATGAGGTTAAGGAAGAGAAGCCATCTCCATAATAGAAAATCATGAAGTGAAGCAGCAAGTGCTGATGTAGAAAGCTATTCAGAAGATCTAGCTAAGATCACTGATAAAAATATCTACACTAAACAATTGATTTTCAATGCAGATAAAATAGCTTTCTAAGGAAAGAAGATGCCATCTAGGACTTTCATAGCTAGAAAGGAAAAGTCAGTGATTTGCTTCAAAGCTTCAAGACAAACTGACTCTCTCATTGGGGGCCAATGCAGCTGGTGACTTCAGGTTGAAGTCAGGACTCAGTTACCATTCTGAAAATTTTATAGCTCTTAAGAATTATGCTCAATCCGCTCTGCCTATGCTCTGTAGATGGAAAAACTAAGCCTGGATGAAAACACATGTGTTTACAGCATGTTTTACTGAATATTTTAAACCTAGTGCTCAGAAAAAAAAAATTTCTTTCAAGATATTACTACTCATTGATAATGTATCTAGTCATCCAAGAGTTCTGATGGGAATGTGCAAGGAAATTAATTTTGTTTTCATGCCTGCTAACATAGTATCCATTTCTGCAGCCCATGGTTCAAGGAGTAAATTAAATTTTCATGTCTTATTATTTAAGAAGCACATTTTGTAAGGGTATAGCTGTCATATTGGTCCCTCTGATGGATCTGGACAAAGTAACTTGAAAACTTTTTGGAAAGAATTGACTATTCTATATGCCATTAAGAACACTTGTGATTCATGGGAGGAAACCAAAATATCAACATTAAGTTTAACGGAAGATGATTCCAACTCTCAAAGATGATTTTGAGAGGATAGTAGAGGGTATGGTGAAAATAGCAAGAGAGTTAGAATTAGAAGTGGATCCTGAAGATGTGAATGAATTGCTGTAATCTCGCGATCAAACTTGAATGGATGAGGAGTTTCTTCTTGTGGATGAGCAAAGAAAGTGGTTTCTTGAGATGGAATCCATTCTTGGTGAAGATGCTGTGAATATTGCGTTGACAACAGAGAATTTAGAATATTCTATAACTTAGTTGATAAAACAGTGGCAAGGTTTGAGAGGATGGACTGCAACTTTATTTTATTCTCTTTTATTTACTTATTTTTTGAGTCGGAGTCTCACTCTGCCGCCCAGACTGGAGTGCAGTGGCAGACCCCCGGCCACCACAGCCTCCACCAGCTGAGCTCCGGCGATCCTTCCGCCTCAGCCTTCCAAGTAGCAGGAACTACAGGTGTACGCTGCCACGCCTGGCTAATTTTTGATTTATTGTAGAGATGAGGTCTCACCAAGTTGTCTGGGTGGGTCTTGAGCCCGTGGACTCAGGCAGTCCACTCACCTCGGCCTCCGAAAATGCTGGGATTACAGGCTGAGCCACCGAGCCCGGCGGGGACTCCAACTTTAAAAGAAGTTTTACTTAAAATGCTGTCAAACAGCACAGAATGATACAGAGAAATATTTCATGAAAGAAACAGTTAATCGAGTGTGAAACTTCTTTGTTGTCTTATATTAAGAAATTACCAAGGCCACCCTTACCTTCAGCAACAACCACCATGATCATTCAGTAGCCATTAACATCAAGGCAAGACCCTCCACCAGCAAAAAGATTTTAACTCACTGAAGGTGCAAATGGTTGTTTGTATTTTTTAGCAATACAGTATTTTTCATTGAGACATATACATTGTTTTTTAGACATGATGATATTGCTTACTTTATAGACTACAATATAGTGCAAACATAACTATATGCATTAGGAAACCAAAAAAATTTATGACTCCCTTTATTGCAATGTTACTTCATTGTAGTGATCTGGAACCAAACCCACAAAAATCTCTGAGATGTGCCTATACGCAGCAATAATGGATTGGAAGACTCAATTGTTAAAATGTCACTTTTTCCCAAATTGACCTATAGATTCCAACACAATTCCAATCAAAATTCCAGTAAGAATTTTTTTTGTCAAAATCAACAAGCTGACTCTAGAATTTACATGAAAAAGCAAAGAAAATCAAATATGCAAACTAGTTCTGAAAAAAAAAGTTGAAAGATACACACCATCTGAAATTAGGACTTTATAACACCACAATAACCAGAACAGTGTGATATTGAAGAAAAAGTAAACATATAGATACAGAATAAAGAGTCTACAAATAGACCCATGCATTGGTTTTTCAACAAAGGTAAAAGACCACTTCTTAGTGGTAAAAGGACAGTCTTTTCAATGAATGGAGCTGAAACAACTAAAATGCAAAAAGAAATGAACCTCAACCCATAATTCACATCCCAATTAACTCAAAAAAGATTACATTCTAAATGTAAAAAATAAAACTATGAAGCTCTCAGATGAGAAAATCTTTGTGACCTTGGGTTAGGAAAAGAGTTATAAGATACAAAATCAAAAGCACAAACCATAGAAAGGATAAACAAACTTTATCAAAATTAACACCTTCTGCTCTTTGAAAGACACTGCTAAGAAAATGAAGAGACAAGTACAGACTGGTAGAAACCATCTGCAAAATACATATCTGATAAAGGGCTTATATTTAGAATAAAAGAACTCACAAAACCTGTAGATAAAGAGCCTATGTTCAGAATCGACCTCACAAAAATTGTAAAAAGCAATTCATTTTTTTAACAAACAAAAGACTAGACCAAATACTCCACCAAAGAGGATATGAACAGCAAATAAACACATGAAAATACACCCAACATTATCAGTAATTAGAAAAATGCAAATTAAAACAAGGAAATAGCAAAAGAAGATTACTTTTAAAGTAAAGAAAAAAAAATACTGACAGTATCAAGTGCTGGTGAGGATGTGGGAGTAACTGGAAATCTCATATTTTGCTGGTGGAAATTAAAAGTGGTATGGAAACTTTGGAAAATAATTTGGCAGTTTCTTATTAATTTAAACACCAGCAGTCTGATTCCTGATTTCATTTACTCAAGTAAATGAAAAGCTAAATTTATATAACATGTATGCAAATATTTATAGCACTTTATTCATGACCACTCCAATCTATTCCTCAACTGGTAAACAGATAAACTGTTTTCTAGGCATAGACGTACAATGGTATATTACTCAGCAGTCAACAGGGCTGGACTCTGGACAGACACCATAGCAACATGAATCTCATACGTACTATGCTGGACATACTATGCTGGATGAAAGAAGCCAAACTCAAAGGCTGCATGCCTTATAATTCCATGTATTTGTCATTTGGAAACGATAACACTGGAAATGGTTGTCTACAAAGTGGCAAGGTGATATTTTTTTCAGGTGATAGAAGCGTTCTAAATTTTGACTACATAGTGCTTACAGTTAAAACTTGCAGCATTGTTTACTATGCTTAAAAAATTTTAAAGGATGCAGACGTTTGAAGGCAGGCTAAAGGTATATTAGTGACAGTGGCTGAGGTGAATAGTAGGGAGAATACAACCACTTCTGCAGAAGGGGAGGAGAAAGCGTGGGGGTGAAATGCTTGAATCAGATGCTTTTTCCCCCAAGAAGTGAAATGTAGTCATCATTTGGAGTGTACTCTGTAAAAGATAGATATATGCTATAATCAGTTGTAGTATGGAATAGTAGGACCATGGCTGAACTATTTTTGTAAAGTTCAAAAACACACTAAACTGCGGTGTTAGAATCCAGAGCAGTCATTGCCTCTGGGGAAAGAAAAGGGGTTGTGATTAGAAGGGGTTGTTGAGGTGCTAGGCAGGTGATATGTTTTCATTAGGAGGGTGGTTATTCTGGTGGGTTCATTTTGTGGTAATTCGCTGAACACACTTGTAGTTCATCCATTTTTCTGAATATCTGTCATATACATAGATGATTCGTTAGGCTATAAAGAAAAGCAAGGGATGTTTGTCATACAAGCCACAACGGTGGTTAAAAGAAAGACACAGTCCTTGGTGCTTCGGAGGGTTCTTCAAACGTATTGATAATGTTCTGCCTACAATGTGTGGAAGGTGCGTGACTATTCTCTTTAAAATGTTTATTTTTAAATATATATAAATAGGATTTATAAACTTTTACGCGTGTATGTTTTAGAGTAAGAAGCACTTTTAAAATGTATTTAAAAAGAAAAGATACCTAAAACTTTATAAAGCGTAAGACATGTATTTGTGTGTGAAGGATTCACTCACTTTTTTTTAACCATTCATTGAAAAGAGACTGCAAAGCATTACACTAAAATGTTCTTCGTGCTTCTCTTTAGCATACAGATAATTTTTGTCTTACGCACATCCTCCTGCATCTTCCAAATGATTTTGGCGCTCACATTCCTTTGGGATCTGAGCGGGGAAAGGCAAGCCAGTCTCGTTTTCAGGTCGGCACACCGCAGGAAGGGCCGGGGCGGGGCCGTCAGCGCGCTGTGGGCTTGGCGCCGAGGGGGCGTGGCGGCTGGACTGGGGGCGTGGCCGCGGGGTAGGACGTTTGGGCAGATGGTGCGGGGGGCGGAGTCCAGAGCTTCGCCCCGCCCCCGCTGGGCCGAGCCACGACCGCGGAGGGGAGAGGAGAAGCAGGCCTGCCCAGCCATCTCTTCGCTGAGCTTCGCCGGACTTTGCCGGACCTTCGGTTCAGTGGCTCGGTAGGAAGGAAGGCGGCGAGCCTTGGGGAAGCGCGAGGGGGAAATGGGGAGCCAGGAGCGCCTTCCGTCCTTCCCCCCAGGAGTGAGGAACGTTGCTTACAGAAAAGCCCACTCGGCGTCGAAATTCATCTCATGGGGGTCCCTGCCCACCCCCGGGCGCGCCCTGTCGCATCTCTGCGTTAAGAAGCCGGGAAAGGCTAAGGCCTCGCCTGTTTCCCAGTAGCCGATTTTTTGTTTTTGTTCTGCTTTATCCCAACTTGTATTTCCCAATAAAGCGTATAATTAGAGGACATCTATTTCTGATTAAGCGAGAGACGATGACTATTTCAGAGTTCAGATTATATTGATCTTTTGCCATGTGGGCTGTTTTCTCTTTAGCCCATGACATTACGGTGGGTTGAAGACACTGAAGGTCGCGGAGTGGGATTTTAGGGCGAGAGGCCATCTGA
This sequence comes from Tarsius wallacei, assembly GCA_963574415.1. NCBI lineage: Eukaryota > Metazoa > Chordata > Mammalia > Primates > Tarsiidae > Tarsius > Tarsius wallacei. Next base: position 9,011 of record CAUYQG010205700.1, on the reverse strand, counting down.
GCTTCCTCTCTCTAGACACAGACCATGTCAGCGTCTTGAAATCTAACGTCATACCTGGCATAAAATGAGTGCTCTGAAATGCTTGATGCATGACTGAGCGAATGAATGAATGAATGTCTTTCGTAAGGACTTTGCGCTTTTTAAAAAAATTTTCATTTTAGATTCAGGGAGTGCAAGTGCATGTTTGTTGTCACATTGACAAATTGGGTGCTGGTGGGGATTGACCAATTGGGTACTGGTTTCAGGTGACCCATTCCCCAGAGAGTGGACATTGTACCCGGTAGGTAACTTTTGAACCCTAACCCCTCTCCCCACCTCCTCCTTTTACTGGTGTCCCCAGTGTTTATTTCCATCTTTTGACCAGTTGGCTCCCACATATGAGTGAGAACATGTGATGTTCGGTTTCCTGTTTCTGAGCTAGTTCAATTAGGATGATGTTTTCCAGCTTCACCCACGTTACTGCAAAGGACATGATTTCTTTCTTTCTTATGGCTGCGTAGTATTCCATGGTGTATATATGCCATGTTTTCTTTATCCAGTCAATCGTTGGTGGGCAAATTAGATTGATTCCATGATTTTGCTATTGTGAATAGTACTGCAATGAACATATGAGTACAGGTATCCTTTTTATGTAATAATTGCTTTTTCTTTGGGTAGATACCTAGAAGTGGAATTGCTGGGTTGAATAATAGTTCTATTTTTAATTGTTTGCAAAATATTCGTACTGTTTTCCATAGAGACTGAAGTAGTTTACATTCTCACCAACAACGTATGAGTGTTCTCTTTTCTCTGCATATATGCCAACATCTGTTGTTCTTTGACTTTCTGATAATAACCATTCTGACTGGTGTGAGACAATACTTCATTGTGGTTTCAATTTGCATTTCTCTGGTGATTAGTGATGTTGAACATTTTTTCCTTTTTGTTTTAACTTGGTTGAACATTTTTTCATATGTTTTTTGACAGCTTGTGTGTCTTCTTTTAAGATATGTCTATCCACGTCCATTGCCCACTTTTTAACGGGTTTTTAAAAATTTCACGTTGAGTTGTTCTAGTTGCTTATAGATTCAAGATATTCGTTCTTTGAGGCATAACTTGCAAATATTTTCTCCCATTTCTGTTCACTTTGGTTATTATTTCTTTTGCTGTGCTGTGCTTTGGATTGCTTTGGCTATTTTACCTCTTTTTGATTCCATATACAGTTTATGATTGTTTTTCGTAGCTCTGTGAAAAATGCTGTTGGTATTTTGATAGGGGTTGTGTTGAATCTATAGATTGCTTTGGTCAGTATGACCATTTTAACAATATTGATTCTTCATATCTATGAATGTGAGGTGTTCTTCCATTTGTTTTAGTTGTCTATTATTTTCTTCATCAGTGTTTTGTAGCTCTCCTTATAGAGATCTTTCTCCTTTTTGGTTAGGGGTGTGTGTGTGTGTGTGTGTGTGTGTGTGTGTGTGTGTGTATTGTAAATGAGATTAAGCTCTTGATTTGGTTATTGGCTTGAGTGCTAATGGTGCATAGAAATGCCACTGATTTTTGTACATTAATTTTATCCTGAACTTTGCTGAAATAATTCATCAGGTCTAGGAGTCTCTTGAGGAACCTGTAGGGTTTTCTAGGTATACTATCACATCATCAGTGAACAGAGATAGTTTGACTTCCTCCTTGCCAATTTGAATGCCTTTTATTTCTTTCTTTTGCCTGATTGTTCTTGCTGGGACTTCCAATACGATGTTGAATAGGAGTGGTGACCCTGCCTTTCAAAAGTTGTTTAGTATGAGCAATGAAAAATTGCTGTCAAGTTTTGTTTAAAATTTGCATTTTGTATTTCTCACCCATAAAATATTTATAGCCATCAGTAAGGGTCTCTGTTTTTGAAACACCAGAGAAATGTTTGCCATTTTTAGTAAGCCACTAGTTTGAACAAAATACATGAAAACTTTGTACTGATAAATATTTTTGTTTAACTCCTTATGATTAAATTTAATGTACTAAAAATATTATAATAGAAACTTCCCTACATTAAGTTTTCTATCTTCTGAGCAGTGAAACCAGAACCTTGGAAATTGATAACAACTAAAAAGAAAACAATAAATGAGCATGAATCATGAGATGCAGAACCTTAAAATGATCTCCAGTCACAAGAGCTAATCCTTATACAAAAACATTTTTTCTAATTAAGACACACAATGACTAAATGTGTCCCTCTACATAGAATTTGATAGCAAGTTGTTTCTTTTTTTTTTTCTTTTATGTGACACATTGGTTTGAAGTAGATGAATAGGTGCCCCAACAATTGTAGGCCATAGTAACAAAAGCCATGCAAGCACCATGGCTCAAGGGTTTTAAGATTCTTTTTATATCAGGGAGCCTGGAAAAATGTCTCTCAACTAGTGTAGAATATATTGAGTCATCTTGGAAAGTAACATTCACATTGTAACATTTTGCACTCATGAAGAGCCTTGCTGAATTTTTTCAGAGATGTTATAAAATAAAATATTACAGCAGTCTAGCTTAAAGATCGCCAAAACAGAGACTATAATTTATCACAGTTCTGACTAAATTTCAAAATATACACAATGAATAAGCATGAGCCATCTGTCTAATAGAAAGAGCATTTTCCTAATTGTCTAATGTTTAAAAGTTGCTAAGCAATAATAAAAACGATGATGATGATAAAAAAACAGTTAACACTTATTGAATACTTACTATCATCAGGAAACCTTCCTCTATTACTCTCCTCAACAACTACATGAGGCTGATATTGTTATTAACCCCAGTTTGTAAGTGAGAACACTGAAAACCCTTTGGCTATGACTGACATCAGTATCATTCCAAATTCTCTCTATATGGTAAAAATTATTGTGAAAATAACTGAAGGGTAAAGATTCAGCTTTACCTCTACATTTTAGAAAATCTCAGGAATAAGTTTAGTTGCATATTAATTATGTGGTATACATCTATGTACATCTGTTCTGAAATGTGCAGGATTCTTGTATTTGAACCACTAATATTTCACAATTTGGGCAGTTTTGAAAGGTAATTGAGCTGATTTGACACAGGATAAGTGTTTAACCTTAATGAGCAGAAACAAAAGCTGAAGTCACACTGCAATCTAGAATTGCATGATACATGGAAAATTGATGTGGTTTTAAGTAGACCAGTTAAAAGGAAATGTGTCAGGAAGACTAGTATTTTGATTACTGACTAGAAATCAGCTTCTGATTTCAATTCCTTCTCACAGACAAATTAGTTGTTCTATCTTGCTATTTATTTAGATTTACTTAAATATGTTGTACTTGTGCCTTTCAAAAGTAAACATTACTCTATAGAATAAGAATTAAGAAAGATAAAATCTCTCTACAAAGGAGGGGAGTTGTATGTAGCTCAGTCTGAGCTGGTGTTTTTAAAATATGTTTGAAAATACAGACGTAAAAATACCAGTCTTGCTTCTCTTCAGGGACCTTTAGCTTATTACTTATTGGGATGATCGCTACACGTGTTAGTTTAAAAGTTGCTGGCACTCATCCTGGTCTGTGCCTCCTCACTAGAATAACTTTCCTTAGGAAATTCCACATTGTTGGTGTTCATCTGATTTCACATGCATGGATGCTTCAGTGCTCTCCCACAGGTTCTCAATTAAATTCCTATTAACCAGCATAACTCGAGCAGAAAAATGCAATGCTGTCTTGAACGATCACCTAAGTTATAGCTTGAGAAAACATTGTATTGTCACCCATCCTTCCAAAAAAATTTTCTTAAGTGTGCATTTAACTTGTTAGAAATCAGCTCAATTTTGTTAACTTGAAGGTGCAAAGAGCAAATCTGCAACATAATAAATAATCACTGCATTTCCCTGTTGAACAGACATTTAGAAACCTAAGTTTAAAATGTAGAGAAAAAAGGATTGCAACAGCCCCTCTAACACATATTCCCAAACTTTAAAAATCTTGTCTCTGCTTTAGGAAGATAAGTGTGTGGGGGTGTTGAGAATCGCACTGGATCATCCTCAGAGAAGGAGGTAATGGAGGAATAAGACACAGAAGACATCTAAATCTCTTTAGGATTGAGACCAAGTCTTAACTGAAGGCTTTCAAAAGCTTGGATCTAAATGAATGGATGGATAGATAGATAGATAGATAGATAGATAGATAGATAGATAGATAGATAGATAGATAGATAGATGATAAATAAGATCAGACCTCTCAGTTAATTTCCTTGTCTTTGCTGTTCACTACATTAGTGAAGGAAGTATCATGTGAAACACAAGAGTCATTGCCAGATTGAGGAGAAAGACTTCACTGACACCTTTTGTAAATGTGAACATTTCAACCCAACAGATTGTGTCCAGAATGCCTTCAGGGTGTTGCCCATGTGTTCATTGGCTAATTCCACAAATGAGGAAAATGAAGTAAGTTTGCCATCCATAGAAGCTTTTATCTTCTGCAGCTGGCATTTCTTCTTTCATCTTCCTCCCAAAGATCCTGCCTTCCATAGACCTTTTGGTTACTCTGTTTATTGACACAGAATATGCTAGACCAGCACCTATAAGAATGGTTATCTGGGTTTGTTCCTATCTTTCAGTGGCAGGTGATTGTTTCGGTTCTCTGCTTATCTTTTGATCTCCCTAATTCTCAATATTTTTTCATTCTTCCAGATCTCTCATATCTACAATGTGCTCTCAAGATAATTAGGTGGAGTTGGATTATAAGGTCAAGGAGGTGAAAAAAAACGTCCCTCCAGAGCCTGATTCATCTCCTCCTCCAAGTGTGAGAGTGCTACATCTGTCTGGGCCATTCACACCTGGAAGGCTGATTTAGACATAATTTGATGGCACAGACAGATAAAGATTTGTTTTTATAGCAGAACTCATCAAGCAAGTTCTTCAGGCCCCATTTCTGTTAATGTTGGGATGTGGTAAGGGGGAAAGAGTCTATTTAAACTTTCCAATCAGAGATTAACTTCATAATGATTTAAAACAGCTTCTTTGGGTAAATATTTAATAAAATTGAAATTCAAATTCCCTTTCAGGTATGTTTTCTCCTCTCAAGCAGTCACTATTCTTTTCCTTCTTCCCAAGACAGAAGACAGGGAAGGTGGTATTTGTCTATATGGCTGTTGGACAGGGAAGGGGTCTTGTGTCGATGTCTTCTCTGATCCTACTGGCGTCTATTAAGATGTCTTCTTCCTACCTTTTCCCTAGGACTGGATGTTGACCGAAGTAAGGTTGAGCCTGAGGTCATTGATCTGATAATTAGATCACCATACTTCCCAATGAGTACAGCAAACAACTGCTGGGAGGTCGGGTTATGAGAAAGCAAGCACAGGGGGTTTTTCCTCCTCCTACTGAAACTAAATGCTAGAAATTAAGGCAATGAAAGTGAGCAACTGCATATCCAGTACTGTTTGTCCAGACTGCTTGAGCCTTCGGAAGTGTAGTCAGGGGATCTCGTCCACTCTAGCCACATATAGTCTAATAATTTCCAAACCACTCACATGAACTGCATTTCCTTTGTTTTGTGTGGTTTTGCACTCCTGGAGAATTTTGAAGCAAAGCACCTCCTGACTGTTAAATTCTTACTCTGCCTTCTTGCTTGTATTCTCAAACAATGCAGAAATTGTAGGTCAGGGATTGCAGATATGTACTTAGGGAAGACTTGCCGTAGGTAAAACCAGTCTTTGATATATGAAATTTCAGGGTGTCCTGATCTGTGACTTTCTTAGTGTAAACCTCTTATTAGCATGTATAACATTCATTTGGTAAAATATAAAACTTGTAAATTTGTAGCTCAATGATTTTTTAAAAAATCAAACACATGCATTTGTGTCACCAGCTCTCAGATCCAGAAATGGTAGCACCCACAAGACCAGGAGCTCCCTGCTGCCCATTCCAGTCACCACTTTCTCTCACGAGGGCAACCGTTATTCTGACTTCCAACACAACAGATCAGTTTTGCTTCAATTTGATCTTTATTTAAATGAATCATACAACTTATATTCTTTTTTATCTAACTTCTGTGACTTCATTTAACATAAATGTTGTATTTGTTAGATTCTTCCATGTGTTTGCTGGTAGTTGTAGTTCATTGCCTCTCTGCTCTATGATATTGTATAAATATGCCACAATTGATTTATCTTTTCTACTATTGATGGACATTTGGGATGCTTTCAACGTTTTGTCATGATGAATAGTGCTACTATGAACATTTTGGTCTGAGCGTTGTATTGAGCATATGTGTGCATTCCTGCTGTGTATATAGGATAGAAATTATCCCAGTATAGGGTATGGGAGGAAGTAGATGCTGCCAAACAGCTTTGCAAATTGATCGTACCAACTTACATTCATACCTGCATTCTGGAAGAGTTCCAATTATGCCATATACTCGTCAGTACTTGTTACTGTCTGTCTTTTTACTTTTAGCCATTCTGGTGGATTTGTTGTGGTATCAACCTGTAGTTGCAATGTGTACTACCTTGATGACTAATGAAGTTAGTCATAATATTTTCATGAGATGACTGGTCATCTGGAGATCCTCTTTTGAGACATGCTTATTATAACTTTTGGCCCATTTCTTTACTGGCTGTTTTTCATCTGTCTTCTTTCATAGAAGTCCTTTACATATTCTGGATATGAGTCCATGTCGCATGTATTGCAAATATTTTCTCTAATTCCATAAATTGTCTTTTCATTTACTTATGGTGTGTTTTGACGAACAAAAATTATAGATATAATGTAATCCAATTTACTATTTTTATGTTCTGATTAAGAAGTTTTCCTATCAAGTCATGAAAACATTCTGTTTTCTTCTAAAAAGCATTAAGATTTTTTTTTTTACATTTAGTTCTGCAATGCAATTGATTTTTTGTATATTATGTAAATCAGGCATCAAAATTCATTTGTTGCATTTGATTTAGGCCAACACCGCTTTTAATAAAAGACCATAATTCTATTGACTTAGTCTGTTTTATGTTGCTGTAACAAAATACCTAAAGCTGAGTAATTTATTTATTTATTTATTTATTTATTTATTTATTTTTTTGAGTTGGAGTCTCACTCCATCGCCCAGACTGGAGTGCAGTAGCCGCTCCTGGCCACTGCAGCCTCGACCTGCTGGGCTCTGGTGATCCTTCCGCCTCAGCCTTCCAAGTAGCCGGAACTACAGGCGCGTGCTACCACACCCAGCTAATTTTTTGATTTATTGTAGAGATGAGGTCTTGCTTGCCCAGGCGGGTCTCGAACCCGCAGGCTCAGGCAATCCACTCACCTCAGCTTCCCAAAGGCGTGGGATTACAGGCTGAGCCACCGAGCCCGGCAGCTGAGTAATTTATAATGAAAAGTGGTTTATTTGGCTTATGATTCTGGAGACTGGAAGGTCCAAGAAGCATGTTACCAGCATCTTCTCAGTTTCTGGTGAATGCCTCATCACAACATGGAAGAGAAACAGGAGAGGAAGCAGGCATGCGAAAGAGAGATCCAACACGGCAGGTAGCCTCTCTTTATAAAAGCTCACTTTTGCAGTAACTAATTCAGTCCCACTAGAGTGAGAACTCATTCACTCAGCAATCATGTATTCAAACCATATTACCTGTTTTGCCTGCCAGGGTCACTCTTGTTGTAAATTAAATGAACATTTATGTGTAAGTCTACTATTGAGCGTTTTGTCCTATTTAGGTGGTCTAATTGTTTATCCTTGCATGAAAACCATGCTGCCTTAATTACTACAGCTTTATTTATAATAATTATCAATATTTGCCTAAGTTCTTCTGCTTTGTTCTTCTTTAAGATTAACATGGCTGTTCTTGGTCCATTGTATCTTTATATGAAATGTGAAAATTGGTTTATGTCTTGACTTATGAACCATGGTCAATTTTGGTAAAAGTTTCAAGTGCACTTGAAAATAATGTACATTCTGATGTTCTTTGGTGTAGAATTTTACATGTGTCAAGTAAGCCAAGTTTGTGACTTATGATGTACAGAGGTTATAAGTTCTTAAATTTTTTTCTTTTCTTTTTTTTTGTTTTGGTTTTTGGTCTAAAAGTCCCATCATGCATGTGTTAACATTTTCTACTATGACTGGAAATTTGTCAATTTTTGCTTTGTGTTTTAAGACCACATTATTGATTGAATGCGGATTTTAAATTGTGATATCTTCTTCTCAGTCCCTTTTTACTATGTAATATTCTTCTATTTCCACTAAGGTACAGTCAGGAAAGAAAAACTAACCCAAACAAATTTACAATAAAGAATTGATTACTGGATTAAAAAGTAGTTAACTGTCCCGCCAAGATGGCGACCGGGCAGCGTGGTCTGTGAGACCTCCGCAGAAGAGGACACAGAAAGACTCGGACTCTCTCCTTGGGGGCCTGCTCTCCACACGGAACTCGGCCACTGACACTGCAGAAACATCACAGCAGGCCGGCGGTAGAAGCAGGCCACCATCGCTGCCGCCAGCAGGCCGGCGGCGAGATGCCACCGCAAGCGGCTGGGCTTGCTGCCACCGCCGCCGCCGCCACCGACCATCACAGCGGGCCGGCGGCTGGGCTCGCTGCCACAAGTGGCTCGGCAGTCCAGACACTCGTCGCCATCACTGCTGCGGCCGGACACCATCATTGCCGCTGTGGTCCTGGATCCATCGCTGCCATGGTCTAGATATGGCTTCCTCCGCAGCCTGTGCCTGAGGTGATTCACCCCTCCACACAGGATATGTTGAGACTAAGATCGCTGCCGCTGCCACTGCCACCACCACTGCTGCTTTGACTTCCGGGTGAGCTTTGGATCTCCTCCTGTGAGGCCATCCCTGGCTGGCCCCCTCTCAGGCTCCCTCCCCGGTGGGACAAGCAACTAAAATAAAGACCATCTGGAGCCGTGAGACAGCACCACCTGCTGGCGACTCAAGGTAACAACACCAAAAGGGGAAACTGACCCATTGAATAAACTTGCCAGCATAGGAAAAAAAACCCAGAAATCAGAACTGAAAGGACATTGAACTTAAATGAAAAGTTCCAAA
>CAUYQG010205699.1:0-14566 GCA_963574415.1 Tarsius wallacei | reverse complement strand
GACCTGCTGGACTCCCGCGATCCTTCCACCTCAGCCTTCTGAGTAGCCGGAATTACAGGCATGCGCTACCATGCTCGGCTGATTTTTTTATTTATTGTAGAGATGAGGTCTCGCCAAGTTGCCCAGGCGGGTCTCGAACCCGCGGGCTCAGGTAATCCACTCACCTCAGCCTCCCAAAGCGCGGGATTACAGGCTGAGCCACCGAGCCTGGCAACATCAACATTTTTAAGTGCTGACGTGAATTTTGTAATGGCTTTAGTTCATCCAATCCACTCACTTTGTATAAATGTTTTTCTTTAGTTCAGATTTCTTGAAGTTACTAAGAAAAAGTCATATAAAGTCTAAGTTTCTTTATACAAAGAGCTTTTATTTTTCTCTCTTAACAACAAATTGTGTTTTTTTTTCTTTCTTAGCAAAGGACAATATTATTTCTTGTGCAACTTTCTATAGTATCAGTCCAGTTTATGTAATTCTTTATAGCTTTAGTGGACTGTGGGTCAAAAACAGGAGAGTACTCATCATATTACAGTATGTTAGCTAGTGGTATTACCTCTTTGTTGTATCCATGAATCAGATAATTATGCAACCAAATTAATTTCTTAAATGCAACACAATTTCTTCTAACCCATGCATTTTAAAAATATTATTCTATCATTAAATGTTGACATTAAGAAGAAAAGAAAGTGTAGACAAATAGCGGTTGAACTTTAAAAATGTGGGTTATCTGAACATTTGAAAATATTTAGGAAGTTTACTTTCCATATTTTACCTCAATGTGTAGGGCAGCAAATATTAATTCACCCTTTACTTTTCCAAAGTGTCATCAAGAACAAAACAACAACACAAGTAGTATTTCTGTTGAATTGCCATCTACTTGTAAATATAGGAAATAGTACTTTAGATGTCTACAGTTACTGGAAGATGTCATTTTTGCATCGACTGGTATAAATTGCTTTTAAGTAAGTATCATAGGTCAAACAGAAGGTTTTCTAAATTTTCCTTTTTGAAAGAAGCTGGGGAATTATTCCAGTCCAAAATTCTGAAAAAATTAGATATCTTTTTTTCAAGTTAATTAGAAACATTTTAAAGCTGTTTAGAAATTTATAACTATTAGATCTTTTCTAGGAAGGCTACTTCAGGGACCAACATTCTTTTTCCTATTCAGTTTAGATTAGACATTATTCAGTATAGGTCAATAATTTAGTTTAGATTATTCTTTCTGCCTCTATAGAATGACACTTAATTTTTCCACATATTTTAACATTTTATTTTCAATTAATTATATATTCTTTAAGTCAAGTGTTATGTTAGACACATCTTTAGGAAAACACGCTTATTTATTTTGAGAAATCCAAGGTTCAAGTCCCAATGCTACATTATTTATATAAGCTTGGACAATTAGCAATCTTCCATGAATCACAGTTTCTAGTGAACTACCTTACTTATTATTATGTGGGTTAAATGAAATGTAATGAGATACATTTTGAGAGCTATGCAGCTATAATATACTTTTATTGTCCTTTTGTAGATCTCTAAACACAGTGCAGAGAACAGAAAAAGAACTTAGGTATTGATCAAATGAGCATAGGATTTTTCAAGTCTTGATAAAAATAGAAAATAATTGACTCTATTCCAAAGGATTCATTGAAAGATATTATAATATTATTTAAACTAATTATTTTCTTCTATCAAGTGGTCATAGAGCATGGACAACAAGGGAAGAATGCGACAATCTTTCAGCCTATTGCATTTTCTTCAGAGAATTCCATCATCTGTTCCTAAACTCTGTTTAGGTTGTTGTGAAGAATTCATTTAAGAATTAGGTAACTTACTTTTTTTCCTCTCATACATAAATAGTGTCTTAATATGACATATATTTGTGTTTGCAACAACCATAATACAATATATACAATGTCCTAACTTTATACATATAAAAAAATATTTAGCTATCTCTTTTGGGAAAAAGAATTAGTTAGAAAAAATAACTTTTTTTTCAGAACATTTACTCAAAGGCACATGTCATACCCATTTAAATACTTATTTATCTTCCTGATTTATGAAGTTCAGCCAAAATAATTTCCATCCTGAGCTTAAAAGGACATTTGTTAACTGAATTTAGAGGTCTATAGTAAAAAGGTAACTAAGTTAAAACTAAACAAAACAGATGTATTACTTTTCTATGCTAGTGAATAATAGTCATGTTAACCTTTGAAAAAAATGGGAATTATTTCAACTACAGAATCTAACTTGTCTTTGAAGCAAGGTAGGGCTCACAGATATAAGGCAGTCAGCAAATTTGGCCTCATACACCGTTCTCATGATGCATTTACAAACTATACATTCCATTTGTCAGCTACTGTTGAAACTGTGCTTAGAAACTTTATATAGACTAAGAAATATAATCAAGAGAAAAATGTGAAAAGAAGACATCACATTACTTTTATGTATAAGCAAATTTATTTTTGAAGAAAAATCACAGCAGAAGTATAGCATATGCTTTCTAAATACAAAGACAAGATGTTTTCTTGTACTTTAAACAGATTTTCAAATTATGTAAAATGGAAATTTCTTATTAATGTCATTTTACGGAAAATCTAAATAGTGCATGCAAAACATAACCTTTCCTAAGTTATGACTCAGTATTGCTGGACAGATTAGTAAGTCAAAACATGATTAGATTCTGCGCTGGTTTGCTCTCAATGTTATTTCAGAACCTGAAACTAAATAATTAGAATATACTTTATCTCACTAAGTCAGTGGGAAAGGTTCATTTGGAATCCAGAAACAAACTTATGGGCCTGTGGTCATGCATCAAACAAGGGAGACCAAACTGTTTTTTAGTGTCAATAGTGTCCTGACAGTGGTAGAGGAAAGGCACAGAAACATTCTGTTAGGGCTATAGTTATCTTTCGAGGATTATAATTTTCATATTAAACTTCCAGTTTATAGGAGAATGGGCTAAAAATGTAGAAAAATCAATCATATTAGTAATTAGACGATATTCTAGCTTGTTTTAGGATCTTACACTGACAGAGACTTGGTTTGTGGGACGTATTTTTACTTCACAGCCTAAGGATGTGCCATATATTTTATTCAACTCATTTTTACTCTTCAGCAATTTCTGCTAAATTTCTAATTTTGTTAGAATGCTTTTACAACATTGAGCACAAGAAAAGTAAAATCAGTTCATTTTACTTAAAGCCCTGGAAGGGAAAAGATTTTGCTTGTGAGTGTATAAGTAAGTTATTGATATAAAATGAGTTTTCATCGCTTTTTTTGTTTTTTAAAAATTCTTTCTAGTTCTCATATATCCTAGTAAAACTATGTTTCCGAGGTCAATAGGAGTAAGTGTCAATTCTTATTCATTCGATTATTCATTCAACAGGTACTTATTCAGCTTTTACTCTGTACTAAGCACACTTCTATGTGCCAGGGTTAAAACAAGTAAATAAAACATAAAATTCCTGTTCTCATGTGGGATTATACTGGGAGAGCAGTCATGAAAACTTTTGTATAACACAAAAACATATATATAAAGAAGGAAACATACAAGGTATCATCAGCATACATAGTAGCTTAGGACAAACCCTTTATCAGATTTGATAATGATTAGGAAAGACTTTCAAGAAGAAATGTCTAGACTTCTTGCCTGGATGACAACAATGACATCTGGAATGTGATTTACATACTAACTCTATTTTTATCTTCAAACTATGTTCTATACTGTGGTTAGTGTGATCTTTGCCATTTGTAAATATGGCCATGCATGTCTCCTGATTGATTCCCTTCCATTGCTTGATAGTTTTTTAATACTCAGACCAAAATCCTTGCTAGGAATGATTAGGATTGCAATGCTGCATCTCTCTCTCTCCTTGAGATACAGTTTCCTTTGTGGCCTAAATTCTCAGGCAAACTCTCTTTATGTGGGAGCAAAGGCAGTAACCATGAAGAGACCTGAAAAATCTATATTTATGCAATCCTACAGTTCTCAATCTTAATTTCCAGACTACATGGGGTCAAGGAAAGATGGCTGCCAAGAGAAAGAAATGTATGACAAATAACACATACATTCTAGTCATGTATTTAAAATATAATTATTCTGTATATAGTATGTATCCAACTGTTAAATAATGCCTCCTATATTTTAAAAAAACTATATTTAAACAAATATGTAAAGTAACTTGCTGCAGTAAATTCCCATATAGTAAAATATTTTAAAAATCTCATGGAGATATTAGGGATGAGGTTGGGAGTTTCTGAGAAAACTTATTTTATACTCCCTATATTCTAGTTCTAGAATACGAATGAACTTCAACGTTGATATTCTGAATTTGTTTAGCAACATGAAATGCAGCTAACATTATTAATTGTCTACTATATCTCAGGCATTTTGTTAGCTTGAGTTTATTTCTATTATTTTCTTTTTTCTGTTTTTCTTCCTCTTTAGTTTTTAATGGGATCCATGGAGAATTTCAAGCTTTCCAAGGTATAATATCAAACATTGCTTTCTAAAGCTTGAGAGCTTTTCTCTATCAATAATGGGATATTGCAGGATAAAAGATATATTAGGCAAATCTTATCACAGAGTTGCTTTTCTTCTTGTCTTGTATAGCTTCTATGTAGTTGCATCATTAGTGTCTGAGAGGAAAAACAAAGCCACATTCATATCTCTCTTTTTCTAATTTTTAATTTTAAAGTTGTGGGGTACAATTCAGGGTTAGGTATACAAATGTTCATTATGCATGTACCCTTGTTACTCAAAAGAAGACATACGAGCAGCCAACAGACACATGAAAAAAATTGCTCCGCCTCACTAGTCATCGAAGAAATGTAAATTAAAACCACACTAAGATACCACCTAAATCCATTCAGGATGGCCATCATTAATAACTCAGAAAACAACAGATGCTGGGAAAAGGGAACACTTCTACACTCTTGGTGGAAATATAAACTAGTACCTCTGTGGAAAACAGTGTGACAATTCCTGAAAGATCTAAAAATCTACCTTCCATATGACCCTGCAATCCCCCTTCTGGGAATTTAGCCAGAGGAACCCAAATCACTCTATGAAAAAGATACCTGCACATGTATGTTTATTTCAGCATTATTTGCAATAGCAAAAACATAGAACTAACTATGCTGCCCATCAAAAGAGGACTGGATTAAAAGAAATGTGGTACAAATACACGATAGAATATTATGCAGCCATAAAGAAGGTCAAAATTATGAACTTCGCAGCAACTTGGATGGACTTAGAGTCCACAATCATATCTCTAATACCAAGATCATGACATGTGTAGTAGGTTGGACATGAGAAAGTGTAAATCATTGGAAGGCCATGATGGTTTTAGCTACATATTTGAATACTAAATTATGTATGTGTATGGGGTCATTATTGCATAACTCAACAAAGTATAAAGTTGCTTTCAAGGACTATGAACCAGGTGCTATTAAGGCTATAGCATGGAAGGACTATGAACCAGGTACTATTAAGGCTATAGCATGGATAGGTACAAGAGAATAGATATTTTGAGAATACCGAGTAGGTAGGTATGTTTCCTATTAAAGTAGATAAGCTGTTACCTAAGAAATTTTCACTGAAAAGTTTAGGACTTATTGGGTTATTCATCTCTAAATTATATATGACATATTCAATTGACAGTTATGTTATTCATTTATTTATTTATTTAGAGACAGGGTTTGCCACTGTTGCCCATGCTAGAGTGCAGTAGTGCAATCATAGCTCATGATAGCCTTGATCTCCTGAGCTCAGGCTATCCTTTTGCCTCAGCTTCCCGAGTATCTGGGACTACAGGAATGCACCGTGCCTGGTTACTTTTTACAGAAACAGGGTCTTGTTATGTCACCTGGACTGGTCTCAAACTCCTGTACTCAAGAAATCATCCTGCTTCAGCATCCCAAATTGCTGGGCTTCCAGACATGAACTACCATGTCTGGCCTATTGTATTTTTTTTAGAAAAAAAAAATACACTTTTTTTGGATTTTGATTGCACCACTGCACTCTAGCATGGGCAACAGAGGCAAATTTGTGATTTCCAGCAGAATTACACCCATTTTTATAGTTTTTAAAAAAATTTTATCTTGATATTTATTTCTGTAGGTGAGATTTCAAAATACTGAAATTGACCATCCAATAGTTAAAATTCTATAATAATAAACAAAGGAAATTCTGGGTAATTGTGACTCTTCTTTTTGTCAACATTTTTCTTAATATCAACAGTAACAAAATGCCTTGATTTAGAACCAGTATAAAGTAATCCACAAGTTTTCTCCCTGTCTTTCAGTATCTTACTGGTTTAAATTTATGTCGTACCGAAAGTCAAAATTTTCATAAGAGACACTTTGAACATAGAAAATTCCCAGAATTCCCTTCTTCCAATCATGTTCCATCTTGTAAAACTTTCCTAAGTTAGTTTGGAGCAAAGTCACTATTATCTACATTTATTGAGTGTTAAGCTGTTAATGCCCTAAATGGTTGGATATGCACAATTTATCTTTCACAGTAACTCCATGAGATAAGCACAATCATTATTTATAGGTGAGGTATATGAATCTGCATCCAGTGATTCAGGTTGTTAGAATGGAACTGGGATGCAAAAGTGTCTGATCAGACTCTACACCCTTAGTATTAAATTACAAATCAAAGAGCAAACCTGTTTATGTGGCCCAGAGCTACACCTAGATGTCACATTACCATACTGGTTTTTTTATTGGAATTTTGCTTGATTGTTCAGTTATTTTTGCTAAACTGCCAAATACATAAAGTTTCCCATTATGCATTATATAGTAATATTACTTATCACTTTAAATACACATAAAATTCCCCAAGTCTGCTTTGGATTCCCTAAGAATATGCAATTGGATTTGGTATCACATAGCAAAGTATGACTGAAGAGTTTCTGTTCAATAGCCCTGATGAATATGCTCATTAGATGAAGGAACTAGTCAGCTGTCTGAAAGATGAAAAGATTCTAATTTTTTTTACTAGTTGTTTAATTCATTGAATTTTCTGGAGTTTGTAATGAGATCTGTGTATGACTTTCTGTGAAATTAAGATGATTCTTTTTAATTTATATCAGGGTTTTTAAACCTCAGCACTGTTGATATTTTGAATGGGTAGTTATTTGCTGTGGGAGGCTGACCTGTGCATTGTAGGATGACTCACAGCATGTCTGACCACTACTCATTAGATGCCAATTGCAGTCCCCGGTTGTGACAAACCAAAATTTCTTCAGGCATTGCCAATGTCTCCTGGAAGGGGGATAGAATTGTCTCTGTGGAGTACTACTGATCTCTATGTATGCAGTTCCCATAGATACAAAATTTCTTTATTTTGTGGAATGCAAACAATTGAGAAGATTTCTCTGAATAATGAGTATCCTGATTTCACTGTTGAAGGGAATCTCCTAAGTGACCACTATTCTGTGTTTTTAATTACTTTTAGATACATTAATTACATTATTCTCTCAAGTCAATTATCATTTAAAATGTTCACAAGCTCTGTGAGTGTTCAAAGGTCCTATCCAAAGTGAAATGGCAAATCTTTTTTATCTGAGAACTAAATAAATTAAATATTCCAGAGAAAGAAACAGTCACAAGCTATTTTTTTTCCTTTTAAATTTGCCTTTTCCTACAATCTCACAGACATATGTGTTGAAGCAGGTTGCCACTTAAAAGCGTCATTATTCACAGTAATTTTATTTCCTTGCCTTACCATTGGGCCTTGGTTGAAGCTCTTCTGGACCACTAGTACAGGTTTCCTAACTCAGGTCTCAAGGAACAAGATTTCAGGTCTAACTCCTTTCCCTCCCACAGGCTCCTGCCTTCTTAGGCAGATTAGTCCACTCATTCTGATAAATCAGTTCAGAATATCAAGGACTGAAACAGATTTACTGAGGTACTCAAAAAACACGTCCACTTCCCTCCACTGGCATAATTATATGAAGCATTCAAATAATTTTTTACAGAGTCAAAATTAACTTTTTAGAGTCAAAATTTTCTTCAAGGTGACAGTCCATCCATTTTCATATTATAAAGTAGATGCCACTTCTCTTTCCAAAAGACAACTTATCTCTTAAGCTAAGTGGTGAGGAGATTTTTGCTATCAGTTTTTTTCTTCCAGACAGTGATGCAATCTCCTTGCAAAGGCAATCTGCTTTTTTTGCTGAATTGCAATAGTTCAGTGGCCATAGATGGAGTAGAGGACAGGGAAGAAAACCTTGCAGGCATAGCTGTCCTTGTTTGAGGATGTCATTAAAAAGTGCGTCGTGGTTCCTGGCCAGATGCTTCCTTGTTGCCTCTGTAGAAGGCCAATCCATTTGCTTCTGTTGGTATCACAAATAGCTATTTTTGCTGTTGAGTGCAATTGCCTCCACTTAGAAGTACTTAAAATGAGCACATGCACTTTCTGAAAATCTGTTCCACTTTCATTTTATTAAATGATTTATTGGATGGCTCCCAAAATGATTACCTAGAAATGTCAGGTAAAGGTTAATTCAATACCATGGGGCAGAGTGGTGTGAGGCTTGTGTGGCATGAGGCTGATGAGAGCACTTGCCTTAGGAAGGGAAAGGTAATAACTTAGTGTACACCATGTGTACCTTACCTTATTATTCAATTTACCTGTTGATTAGAAAATACATTTATGAGTATCTTTTTTTCATCTCACAAAAAGTAGAAATAATTTTGAAAGAATCACCATACTTTGCTACTTGAAAATAAGCACTGGAATGATTTAGGAATATTTTTTCCATTTCTGCTGAAATACTATATCCAAATGAGATTATGCTATGGAGGAAAAGGAGCCATGACATGGGAGAAAGGGAAAGTGGATTTTTACTGATATATTATTATAAAGAATTTTTCAGTGTATGGAGGCCCTGAATCAGAAAATGTGACTCCATCGTTTGTCTACTGAATATATAACATTGGGAAAATTCCTCAACTTCTTAACTTTAGTTTCCACAACTTTATCATAGATAATGCAGAGCACAGCCACTTGCACACATATGCTCAGTCTCTATATTTCCTTATTTAAGGAACATTCACTGAGCACCAAGTACGTAGCAGGAATGGTTTGAAATTCTGAAAATAAAAGAGCAAGCCAAAATATGCCCATTCTGTCTTTATGAAGCCTGTGAGTTGGGAAGTTTGTGAGCTTGGTTGGGAAGACAGCTCTGAATTAAGTAATCATATCAAATGTGTAAAATTTCAACCTTGGTAAGTGCTGTGAAATAAAGAAATGCAGTGTTATAGCTTTGAATCATGTTCTGAGTCTGAGAAATCAGGAAACTACCTAGAGAAAGTTACAGTAGAGTTAGATCTCAAAGATTAATAGAAGTCAACGAAGCACTATGGTCTGAATGTTTGTGTCCTTCCAAAATTCGTAAGAGGAAATCTATTCACCATTGTAATGGTATTGGTAAATGGGGCATTTGTGAGGTGATTAGGTCATTGCGGTAGAGCTCTCATAAATGGTATTAGTGGTCCCAGAACTGCCCTGCCCCTTTTACCATGTGAGGACACAGCACATCATCTATAAACCAGAAAGTGGGCTCTCACCAGACATTGAATCTGCTGGTATCTTAATTTTAAACATCCCAGCTTTCAGAACTGTGAGCAATATATTCCTGTAGTTTATAAGCCACCCAGTTCCTGGTATTTTGTTAGGGCTACACAAGTTGGCTAAGACACTAGGGGAAGGTAGGGAGAGAGAGATATTTCATCACCTGGAGAGTAAGAGCCCACACTCCTAGAAAGTACACAGGCCTGTTTCCAGAGTCCATCTTCATAAAACAGAGTATACCACTGTTGTGTTCCCTTTTACGTCTGAAGCGTAGCTAGAGGCATGACTCTTTGCCTGGGGTGGGAGATGGAGGGTGTAGATGGAATATGGATACATGTGTTGATGTGTCTTATATGTAAACATGAGGCCCATCCTTGTTTGGGACAATGTCAAGGGTGGTAAGAGAAAAGGGTTGGGCTGTGGGTGATAATTGGCCCACTTCTTCCATCCTGCTGTATTCTGGCACAGAGTATGAGGGAGCCAAAAATTATAAAATTGTACTTGGCCTTTTATGACTAACTTAAATTTTACTTAGCAGGCTAAGCTTCTAAATATGTAAACATATGCTAAAGAGCCTAATATTAAAAATCTTAGAGGTAAGCTTGTTAGATAGGTGTCTAAACAATCAGTAAGCAAATACTTGAAGACAATCTATTTATTTATTTATCTATCTATTTATTTATTTGAGTTGGAGTCTCACTCTGTCGCCCAGGCTGGAGTGCAGTGGCACGCTCACAGCCACTGCAGCATCAACCGGTTGGGCTCAGGTGATCCTTCCGCCTCAGTCTTCCAAGTAGCTGGAACCACAGGCATGCGTCACCACATCTGGCTAATATTTTTTGATTTATTGTAAAAAAGAGGTCTCATCAAGTTGCTCAGTCTGATTTCAACCCCCCGGGATCAGGTAATCCTCTCGCCTCGGCCTTCCAAAGTGCTGGGATTACAGGCTTGAGTCACTGCGCCCGGCCAACAATCATTTTAGACAGTGATAAATGTATTACTGAAATAAGACAAGGAGATGTATTCATCACCTCCAGGAACCGCAGGTTTTTTAAATTGGTTGCTGAAGGAAGTCCTCTTTGAACAAATGATAGAGAACTAGATGAGTAAGAAGGTACTCATTAAAAAAATCAGGGCAGGACATATCTGTCAAGGAAAAACACATATGCAAAGGCTCCAAGGAAGAGAGGCACTTGATGCATTCAAAAGAGAAAAGGCCAATAAACAGAAGGCCAGGGTATAGTGAATCCTAGCACCTAGTATAAGTTGAAGTCAGAGAGGTCTGCAGGGCCAGATCCTATAGGGTCTTGAAGATTATGATTTGGTGTAGCAATTGATTGTAAATGTAGTGAAAGCCATTGGGGAATGTTACACATAAGAACAGCATGATCTGATTTACATTTTACATGATAAATCTAACCACTCAGTGGCAAAAAAAAAAAAAAAGACATAGAAAATGGAAGCAGAAAAATTCAATACAAATCTATTGTATTGGCCTAAGCTAATGTTGATCATGGTTTGAATTATGTTCCAGATATCATATTGGGCATTGGTATGAAGACACTTTGACTGAATATTAAGTTAGCAGATTAAGTTCTATGGAATGTCTAGCAACAAATCACATGTTGAATTCCTTTTGACAACACTATTTAACCCATTGCTCAGCAAACTGACTATTCTTTCAATAACTTTTGTCTTTTAAATGGCACTCCCCTCACCCACTTCATGATACTAACAGCATGAGAAAATCAAAACAAATTATTTTAAATACTATTTGAAGATGAAATATTGAAAACTTCAGTGTAATTTCAAACTGGGTTGTATCATGGTTCATGTGTTATCAGCTGATAATGAAAAATAATTAGAAACAGGAAAGTGTATGAGGAAACAACTCAGTCAAATTTATTCTAGTTTTATGTCAGATGGAATTAGAGCTGAAATACTTGGTTTATTCATAAAACTGTGGTGTATCATATGAGGCCTTTCCATAATAAATGACCAAGCAATGTTTTCAGTTTATGCCGTTGAATTATTAAAATGTATAGTAGAACTTACAAAAGCCAGAAAGTTTAGTTTACCCAACAAGTTTTTCCTAAGAGCCCACTGAGTACAGACTAGAGCAGGGAATACAGAGGGAATTCTAATTCTTGATTTCTAGAAGGCTACAATTTTGTAAAGTCTTTGATTTTTAACTCTTCTTAGTCATGTTTTCCATTTTTAAAAAATGTACAATTGTCTTTTAAAATGTGCCTGCTTGATCTTACTTAATATTATCTACTTCAAATTGCAAACTTTTAGGTAAAGGAGTCTTTGTGAATTGTAATATATATTATTTTTTTTTTTTGAGTCTCACTTTGTTGCCCAGGCTGAAGAGTAGTGGCACACTCATGATCACCCTAGCATCGACCTGCTGGGCTCAGGCAATCCTTCTGCCTCAGCCTTCTAAGTAGCCGGAACTACAGGCACATGCTACCATGTCGGACTAATTTTTTATATATTGTAGAGACAAGTCTCACCAAGTTGCCTGGGCTGGTCTCGAACCTGTGAGCTCAGGCAATCCACTCTCCTCGGCCTCCCAAACTGCTGGGATTATAGACTGAGCCACCAAGCCTGTCCAGTATATTCTTTAACACTACCTCTTTCCTGTGGTTGTTTTTATTATTCAGTGAAACTGTTATTCACCTCCAATTCTTGTCCTGAGAGTACATTGTTCCTGTGTTTATTTTAATGTTCCATTCCCCATGAAATGTAATTAACCTGCATCTTGGCTTTTTTTTTGTCCAAAATAGCCAGTCACCATTAAACTAAGTCATGATTTTGTGATTGAATGGCAAAAGTACTTTATTAGATAAAAGAAATAGGTCTGCCAAGTAGGTATCATTTAAAAATAACAATATGCAATTTTTTGCCCAGTGCCAGTTCCTTTGTGTTTATGATATCCTTGTTAGAAATTGCAATTCTGATTTCTCTGAAAATATTTTTTCCTTGACTCTTTCAGACTTCTACAAAATTTATATTGTTTTTTGAAAAGTAATTCTCTGCTACCTACACTGTCACTGATAATAATGACAATTAAGATATACTATATATAACTATGCAAGTCAAGGGATTATATAAATTATTTTATATCATCATCATGACAACCTATATAGTGTAAGTATATCACAGGTTTTATAAAATCTTCATTTTATAAAAGTGGCATTGTTTGTTCGTTCCCTTTAAAAAAAAAATCCCCACTAGAATGTATGTTCTACAAAGTCAGGGATTCTATCTGCCTATTTTCCTATTATTCTTTAGTAGCTTGCATGATGCCTGATCTATAAGTAATGCTCAGTAATGTTTAACTGACTTTTTTTTTTTTTCTGGAAGCAAGTTCTGTGCTTTATTTATTTATTTATTGTTTCAGACTTCTACAAAATTTATATTGTTTTTTGAAAAGTAATTCTCTGCTACCTACACAGTCACTGATAATAATGACAATTAAGATATACTATATATAACTATGCAAGTCAAGGGATTTATTTTAAAATTGTGGGGTACAGTTAAGGGTTAGGTTTACAAATATGCATTGTTTAGGCACCCTTGTTGATACGGGGTTAATCCCCATTCCCAGACAGATATTGACTACCGTTAGTCCCACCTCCCTTTCCCTCCTTACCCCTCCCATAGTTTCCCACCACTGTCAGTCCTTTTCTTATAGTATTATGATAGAAGTTCAAGGTCCACTATATGAGTGGGAACATGTGATACTCAGATCTTTGTTTCTGTGAGAGATCACTCAGTAGTATAGACTCTAGTTCCATCCAGATTGCTGCGAAATTCATGATTTTGTTCTTTTTTATGGCTTCGTAGTATTCCATCATGTATATATACCACATTTTTAAAATCCAGTCCACTTTTGATGGACAGCATGGTTGGTTCCAGGTCCTTGCTACTGTGAACAATGTTGCGATAAACATATGTATGCAGGTATCTTTTTGATAGAGTGACGTGAGTTCTTCAGGGTATATTTCCAGTAGGGGGATTGTGGGGTCATATGGGAGGTCGATATTTAGAGCTTTTAGAAATGGCCACACTGCTTTCCACAGAGGTTGCACTAGTTTACACTCCCACCAACAGTGTAGAAGTGTGCCCTTTTCGCCACACCCTCTCCAGCAACTGTTATTTTTTGAGTTATTGATAATTGCCATTCTGACTGGAGTTAGGTGGTATCTCAGAGTGGTTTTGTTTTGCATCTCCTTGGTGATTAGTGAGGTTGAACATTTCTTCATGTGTCTGTTGGCCACTCGGATGTCTTCCTTTGAGAAGTGTCTGTTCATACCTTTTGCCTACTTTATAATGGGGTTGTTTGTTTTTTTCTTTTCAGCAAGTTTGAGTTCCTTGTAGATCCAGGATGTAGTCAGACCTGGAGTTGGCAAATACATTTTCCCAGTCTGTGGGCTGTCTCCCTGCTCTCTTGAAGGTTTCTTTGGCTTTGCAGAAGCTTGTCAGTTTAATGAGGTCCCACTTGTCTATCTTATCTCTTATGGCCCATGCATTTTGGGTATTGCTCAGGAATTGGATGCCAATTCCAATTTTCATAACGGTGTGTCCTGCATTTTCTAAGGTTCTTGTGGTTTGAGGTTTTACATTTAGGTCTCTGATCCATTTAGAGTTAATTTTTGTGTATAGGGATAGATAGGGATCTTGTTTGAGTCTTCTGCATGCGGTCAACCAGTTTTCCCAGCACTATTTACTGAATAGGTTCTCCTCTCCCCAGTGGTAGGTGGTGGAGGCTTTGTCAAAGATGAGTTAGTTGAGAAATTGAGGTTTTGCTTCTGGAATCTCAATTCTATTCCATTGGTCTATATGCCTGTTCCTGAACCAATACCAAGCTGTTTTGATTATGGTAGCTTTATAGTAAAGTTTGAAGTCTGGTAATATGATACCTCCTGCTTTGTTTTTTTGCTGAGGATTGCTCTGGCTACTCTTGGTCATTTG
>CAUYQG010205691.1:0-14490 GCA_963574415.1 Tarsius wallacei | reverse complement strand
CATCACTGATGCCTAGAACTTTAAAATTTTCTCTGGTATTTAAGATAATAAATAAATTTCAACCACAGGAAGAGCTTCAAACTGAGGCCAACACAAGTGCATGGCATATGGCTAGACCCAATTGAGTCTTGGTAACATCATGAGAGTTTAATGATCACTGTGTTGAATAATTTTATGTTATCCTGAGTGTATGTTAACTTTTTAAAGTCAACCTCAATCTTGAAAGCTTTTTTTTCTGTTAATAAGGAGTCTGACTCTATGTAAATGAAATATTTATGTATTGTTTCTATCTATAATGGCATTCATAATAGTGATGATTTTGACTTCCAGATCAGATTATTACAATGCCATTTCCCTATTCTGGAATTCAATCTTTCTACAGGAATTCTATTGAGGTAAGAATATTTATCTAACAAACGCTCATTTCTCAGTGAATATAGACTATGTAATCTTCAGTTTAATATTGACCTAGAAATGCCAGCATGATTTTAAAAACTTATTTTTTGGGTCAAAACTTATACTAGAATGATACCAGTTAGCTTTTGTTATGTTTAAAAACCACCACATAATGTATTGGCCTATAACAGTATTTATTTAGTTTATGGTACTGTGGATTTGGGAAGGGCTTAGCTGACTGGTTCTGACAATCAAGGATAAAATGACCTATCTCATCTGGACTCACTTATGCACCTGTGGGCAGCTACTGAATCATCTGAGGACTGGGTAGCCTAAAAATGATATGGTTGCCCTCAACTGGTGAAGCCATTGCAAGCTGTACACATTTCCCCTACCCAAGCCCAAATATCATTCCTCCCTGTGCCCACTGATGCCAACAGCCCATGTCCCTTGCCTGTTGAGCAATCACATACTGCAAACACTTTTCAGTCACTGAGGTCTGGCTTGCCTACTTCCCATCTGCGGTTGGCAGCACCTCATGGTTGACAAAACCACTGCACCCAGAATGTACCCTTCTGGGGTCTGAGACCTGTCCCACACCATGTCCTCTGCCCTCAGAAAAGCTGCATAGGCACCTCCATAAGCACCCACATTCTAGGCCCCTGAGGCACTTACAAACACTGCTAATGTCAATTACATCTAAAGAAGTCACAGAAGACTACAATACTGCACCCATCCAAAACCAAAGTCAAAGCATGCTACACAATGGACACTATGGAAGAAACTACAGAAAAAGACTTTCCCTATAAAAGCTACTCCATAAAATTGGAAGAAGTAACGATTTCATTGAATGTGTAGAAATTTGTGTAGGGACATAAGAATTCTTTGACAAGTAGAAAATCATTGTACCTCAAAAGAAACACAATAGTTCCCCAATAACAGAACCTATGTGTTGAAAATCTGAAATGCCCAAGAAGTCATTAAAAATAATATTTGTAATGAAATTCAGTAAGATGCAAGATAATACAAATAGATAGTTGAATAAAATTAGAAAACAATTTAAAATCTCCATGAGAAATTTAACAAAGATACACACTTATTTAAAATAGGAACTAAAACAGAAATTTGGAGCTGAAGAATTTAAGGAATGAAGAAAAACTACAATCAAAAACTGCAACAACAGACTACACCAAGCAAAGAAGGCATTTCTGAATTTGAAGATAAATCTTTTGAAATAACCCAATCAGACACACACACACACACACACAATATGAGAAATAATTTTAAAAAATTAAAAGCTAAGCCAATAGGAATTATAAGACACCATTAAATAAACAAATATTTGCATTATGGGAATTTCTGTAGGGGAAGAATTGAGAAATGGTTATCATTAGTAAGTCAAATAACAAAGGTTTCTAAATAGATTCAACCCAAGAAAGCCTTCTCTGAGCATGTAATAGTCAGGCTGCCAAGGTCAAACAAAAAGAGAGTATTTTTAAAAAGCAAGAATAAAAGTTTCAAGTCACATGTAAAGAAATCTTCATGAGACCAACAGCAGATTTCTCAGCAGGGAAAGGAAATAGGAGATAATGGATATTAAAATGTAAGTGGTAAAAGGAAAAAAACAATCTGTGAATCAAGAATACTATACCCAGCAAAGCTAGAAATGAAGGAGAAATAAACTATTTCTAAGGCAAGCAAAAATGGAGGGAATTCATCACCTCAAGACTGGACTTACAAGGAATTCTTAAGGGGGTCCCATATCTGGAAGCATCGTAAAGACATACAAAGGCATAGAACTCACTGTGAGAGCAGACACACAAGTGAAAAAGAGAAAGGAATCAAACTTTATCACTACAGAAAACCACCAAACCACAAAGATAAAGAAGTCAGGTGTCCTGGGCCTGTGAGTCGAGTTTGTTTTTATCTCCACTGCTCCTTCTACTTCCAAGTGAGAGGCCCAAGTGGTCCTGCCACAACCTCCGTTGCCCTGTGACCTACAGGTACTGGAAGATCCTTAGGGAAGACACTGGGAAACACCAGAAACAGGAAAATGGAGACCTGTTCCCATGGTTTCTCTCAGGTAGTGATACCAGAAACCACGGCCACCTCTATGACAGTCAAAGTATATGTATCATTGCAAGGCACCAAAGCCTGCCTCTAAAGTCTATATGCCTGTGGTTCCAGCTACTTGGAAGGCTGAGGCAGAAGGATTGTCTGAGCCCAGCAGGTCAAGGCTGCAGTGACTGTGAGAATGACACTGAACTCTAGCCTGGGTGACAGAGTGAAATTCCAACTCAAAAAAGTAAGCAAAAGATATAACAGACACTCCTCAAAAGATGACATACAAGCAGCCAACAGACACATGAAGAAATGCTCAGCCTCATTAATCATCTGAGGAATGCAAATCAAAACTACAATGAGATACCACCTAATTCCAGGTATGGATGGTTATCATTAGTAAGTCAAATAACAACAGATGCTGGCATGGTTGTAGAGAAAAGGGAAGCTTCCACACTGTTGGTGGGAATGTAAGCTAGTTCAACCATATATATGGAAAGCAGTGTGGTGGCTATTCTTAAAAGAACTAAAAATTGATCTTCCATACAATGCAGCAATCCCTCTTTTGGGAATACATCTGGAGGGACATAAATCAATTTACCAAAAGGACACCTGCATATGCGTTTTTATTCCTGCACTGTTCACAATAGCAAAAACATAAAAACAACCATGCTGCCTGCCAAAAGTGGACTGGATATAAAAAACATGGCACATATACATGATTTAGTATTACTCAACCATAAAGAACAAAATCACAGCCTTTGAAGCAACTTGCATGAGTTGAAGACCATCATCCTAAGTGAACTATCATGGAAACAAAGAACGGAATACCGTGTGTTCTCACTCACAAGTGGGCCCTGATCCCTAGCCACATTAACACAAAGAAGGGATTGACATTCACTGGGCACTGCTAGGGGAGGAAGGAAGGGAGACAGGAGGGTGAGAGGCATGTGACTTTACACAATGATCAGAAAAGCAAGCAAGACATCAAGGGACATGCTCAGTTCTAGATGGTCTCATGCCAGCTTCATAAAGATTCTCTAAAAATAGTAAGCTAATTTTTGGGCACAATTTCCAAGATAAAGCACATTTTCTCCTAAATAATGAAATATTTTTCTCTGGCATCTTGGAAGTTAACAGGAGTCTGATTGTGAACAGAGCTCTCAGAATATGTTTAACCTGATATTTCAACAGACTTAAAATTTCTGGGGTTCTACAAGGGACATATCTTGAATTACTCAGAAGAGAAAGAAGTTGTCTTCTGAAAGAGGTGAACTCAGTTATTACCAATTGGAAAAGTATCCACTGTATTCTTCTCTTCTAGAAACCTAAAAATAAAACATTCCCCCTCATAGAATACTTACTGATGTGGAATACATACCTTATATGCTATATATATATATATATATATATATATAATCTACATACAATGTACAATTACATATTATATATTAACAAATATAAATACAATAGAATATGCATATACGTGTGTATATGAGAGAGGTACATTTCCATTGTACATAGTCAAACACTAAAATCTGGAAACCAGTATGAAATTCTATAATTCACATCCTTAAATGTTGAAACTATGACTGAAATATGAGAATTGCTAGAGCTCTCAAAAAGGCAGTAAGCCATCTGACACATGTGAAAGTTAATGGAATACTCTCAAAAAAGCTTCCAAATTTTAATTTTTTAAAACTTAACTCTAAATCAATTAACTAAAAGTTTTAATTTTAAAAAATCCTTGAAGCTCAACTCTGTAGGTATACTCATTTTCAATAAAAAGCAAATACTGACTGTTCTTCTGTGTGGGTATACTAAAGAAGGCTGCACATAAATTTACCCCTGTGAAATATTTGCTTGTTGAGAGAATGAAGAACAGGACAGTATTCTAATGGTTTCTTAATCTTTCATTAGTGATGTAATTAACCATTAATATTGGACACTCAGGTGTCATTATTATCAATAACACAGTGACAAATATCTTTGAGCATAAAGTTTTTTTCTGGATAGATTTCTAGGCATGAAATTACCCAAAGAGTTAAGAATATTTTTCAAATTCTTAATATATATTGCCAAATCCAAGGGCAATTGTATTATTGTGTTATTAATAAAGTAACAAAAACTTTTATTTTCATACCATATTTGCCAGCATTGGATTTTCTTAGTAAAAAGAGTGGGTTCAACTGGAATGTCATTATTTTGGCTTCTTTATTGGTGAAGGCTGAATATTTATCTATGTATGTTGTCACCTAGTTGGATTTTCTCTTTTGTGGATTATTTATGTTTTCGGCTCATCTATCTATAGGGGAAGGGAGTTCTATTTAAATTGGTGTTTAAGAGTTATTAAGTTGTTATACTAGACATAGTATCCATTCAGTTGATTTTTATTGAAAAATCTTTCCCCCTGTTTATTATGACAATTTTAAACAGAAATTTCAAAATTTATGATGCCAAACCTAAAGCTACTGATTTTTTATTGATTAACACTTAGTTCTTCATCCAAAAAATTGATTAACATTTACTTAAATTTCTTAACATTATTGTAGTTTTTTTTGTGTTTGATTTCTAAATCCACACAGATTTTATGTAAGAGATTATATGAATTTTTGAAGTGCATAAGATGCTTCATACTCTTCAGCCTATTCTGTGCAGATGGCTGATCTTTTTGACTTACGATTTCCTCCTCACAGGAATAACCAATTTAACAAATTGATCACTTTCATACCTTAATCTTCTTTCTCTCAAGGTTGAGTCAGTAAACATTGCTTTGAGGTTATTATATGAATCACCTTTTGAAATTCTGTGACACTCATATATGTTGTTGCACACAGATATGTGTGTGTGTGTGTGTGTGTGTGTGTGTGTGCGTGTGCATGTCTGTTTCAAATGGATACATTTCCTGAAAATGTTGGATAAGTATGGTGGTATTAACTACATGTTAAATAATAACCACTATTTGTCACTTTAAATGTTATACATACACACACACATCATATATATAATACATACAAATACATGAATATATTCATTTTCGAAAATGGGAAAACCCAAATGAGCCACAAAACACTTCATATTGCTGCCACTAATCTAAAATTTGATATAATATGTCTATCTTTCTCATACACACATGCAATTATAGTATCTTTTTTGCAGTGATTGATTTGCACAATGCTTAGGTAGACTATAATATCTAGAGGAAAAAAAGAATTAGATTTTTAAAAGAACCAGTAAGTATTAAATAAGAAATCCACTAACAATCAATTAATAATTAGGGGCAATTTTACTTAAAACTAGTTAGCTAGCTCATTTCCTTTTCTAGTACCTTGAAACATTGTGATTCACAGTAGATATTAATCCATGTAGCCAGACATGCTTTGTGTATTATTTGAAACCAATGGTAGATTAGACCTGACTTGGAATTTACATACCTCATACTCCCTGAATCTCCCCTAGAAGATGACATTGACAGAAAAGTGTACTTCCATGATAGGGTCTGTAGAATTGAGAAAAGTGAATAGATGTAATAACCATTTTAGGTGACTCCTAGGAAATGGCTTATGTTGATATCATGTGGCTATGAAAGATGTATGTCTGTCTTTTTAAGGCTGTCGTGCAATTCCTGGATGCAAAACATGCAGACCACTATCTTGTCTACAAGCTCCGTAGTATGTACATAACTCAATATTTTGTTACCGTAGATAGAAAATATTACTGCTTGTAAGAAGATAATATCATTTTTACATTAACCATAAGTATTTTTTGGTGTTGAGGAGCGAATTCAAAATCCCCCATGCTGCGCCAGCCCCATTTAATGGGAAGTATTAGCCAAACAGCACAAAGGATCCTATGAGGGAAGCAGGCCCAGTGGGACCAAAGAGACTGGACTGGAGACAAATCATTTTAGGGACCACTGCTCTAGTGGTAGCAGGTTTAAGAGAATCTCTATATTATTAAGGCCAGATTGCATTATGAGAACACATTGCAATTGTTCAATTGAACAAATGTGTCCTCTAATCCTTTAGCAGTGGGTAGTGATGAGAGCAGGACTCTGTGAAAAACAAGCAAACATACAAAAACCTGTGAAATTATCTTTTACCCCAGTTTTTCACTCTGTCTCCCTAACTCTTTTCTTTACCTTTATATTAAATACACATTTTCAAGGGCATGTGTTTTAGTTAGCACATTTACCTGTCTGCATGCTTTCTAACTACCCTACAATAGTATATGAGTAGTCTACCAGAAAGTTAAAAACAAGACCTATTAAATAAAGTTAATAACCTAATAATAAGTTGAGTTGAGGTTGCCTGAGATGAACAAACCACTACTATCCTGTTTTCTTGAGACACTTATGTCTGTTTTGGAACAGCTGTATCCACTCAGAAAGCTTCTATTGAGAGTGCAAGGATAATTACTAAGAAAAAATTTTAACTTGTTAATAACTTTATGATTTACTATGTTATTGGGTAGAGAGCTATGATATCTGCTATTTATTTTAGGTGAAAAGGACAATGATCCTGTGTACTTCCATGATAGGGTCTGTAGAATTGAGATTGATGAACACAATGTCCCCACTTTGGAGTAAGTTTTATGCAAAGTTAACTGTCAGCTGAGGGCTAAATACATTGGGTTGATTTATTGAAAATATTTAATTTAATTAAAATTTTACATTTGAAATCAGTGAGATGGTGGACTTCTCCAACCATGTAATGAACTGGATAGCTCAAGATAGCAACAATGTGGCAGTGATTCACTGTAAAATTGGCAAAGGTAATACTTTTTATAATTTTTTTAAAATTGGCTCAGCCTGTAATCCCACGCCTTGGGAGGTTGAGGTGAGTGGATTGCCTGAGCCCGCGGGTTCGAGACCCGCCTGGGCAACTTGGTGAGACCTCATCTCTACAATAAATCGAAAAATTAGCCAGGCGTGGTAGCGCCCACCTGTAGTTCCAGCTACTCGGAAGGCTGAGGCGGAAGGATCGCCGGTGCCCCAGCAGGTTGAGGTTGCGGTGGCTGGGAGCGGCCACTGCACTCCAGTCTGGGTGACAGAGTGAGACTCCAACTCAAAAAAAATAATAGTAATAATAATAATATATTAAGTACAAGAACAAAATACATGTTGCTAAAAATAAGTATTAATAGTTATTAACATTTTAAATGTTATCTCAATACTGAAAGGAGGAAAGGAGAAATGAAAACAAAGAAGGAGAAGGGAGGAAAGTAGAAAGGAAAGGAGAATGGAAGACTACAAGGAAGGGAAGAAAGTAAGGAAAAGAATTAATGAAGTTTGAGCATATTTTCCTTTGTTTTTTTATTTGGGTTTCTTTTTTTTTTATAGAACATGGTAGGTTCTTCTTTATTTATTATTGGTAATCAGCATCATAGCTTAAGGGAAGCACTACACGGGTGTTTCAAACCACTGCATCTGAGAGCCCTGGAATCATTTTTTAAAAACATTTATTTCAATGACTTTAGTGAGCAAAAATCGTTTTTGATGACACAGATGCATTGTATAGTGGTGAAGAAGGGTGGGCTTTCAGTGTACGCTCCACCCCCACCTGTGTGTATTGTACTCAATACGTGGTTTTTCATTCCTAACCCCCAACCCACCTTCTGCCTTCTGAGTCCTCAATGTCCATTATAACAATCTCTATGCCTTTGCAAGTTCTTTGTTTAGCTTTCACTTACAAGTGAGAACGTGTGGCATTTTTCTGTCACTGCATTGCTTCACTTTCGGTGATGGTCTCCAATTCCATCCGTGTTGCTGAAAAAGACATTATTTTATTACTTTTCATGTCTGAATATTGTTCCATAGTGTGTATATATGCATCTATCACATTTTCATTATCCACTGATCATTTAGTTTGATTCCACATCTTCGCAAGTGCAAATTGTGCTACAATAAATATACGAGTGCAGGTGTCATTTTGTAAAACTGCCTTTGTTCCTTTGGGTAGACAGCAAGTAGTAGGACTGCTGAATCTGATGGTAGCTCTACTTTTTATTTTTTGAGAAATCTTCATACCGATTTCCATATCCCATGCTCAGGGTCTGGAAGAATCAACATTGTTAAAGTGACCATATTACCCAAGTAACCTACAGATTCAGCACAACCCTGATGAAACTACCATCATTTTTTACAGAATTAGAAAAAAAAAACAATTCTAAAATTCACAAGGAACCAAAAAAGAGCCAGAATAGCCAGAGCAATTCTAAGAAAAATTAACAAAACAGGATGCATCACATCACCTGACTTCAAATTATACTCCAAGGGTTTAGTACCCAAAGCAGCATGGTACTGGTACAAGAGATGACACGTGGACCAGTGGAACAGTATAGAGAAGCCAGAAATAAATGCAAATAATTACAACCAGCTATCATTGACAAAGCAGAAAACATGATACAGTTCACCTCTTTATTTTTGATTTGTCAGTTTTTATCTATCAAAGTACAAACAGTGTTTAATTTTAAAAAGTCATAGCACTTTTATTTAAGGTTGTTTAATTCAATAAAGAAATAGAAATTACATATATTTATGGTGTACAATATGATGTTTTAACAAAAATATTATCATGTGAAATGGCTAAATCAAGCTAATTACCATATGTATTACTTCACATACTGTTAAAATCTTCTCTCTCAACAATTTTCAAGTATACAATACATTGTTATTAACTATGGTCACCATGTTGTACCAATACGTTTTCTAAAACTATTCTTCCTGTTTAACTAAAATTTTGTGTCCCATAACCAATGTCTTCACAATTCTCCACCTTTCCCCAGACCCTGGTAATTCCCATTCTACTTATGGCTTTTATAAATTTGATATTCTGAGATTCCACAAATGAGATCATGCAGTTTTTGTCTTTCTATGCCTGGTTCATTTTACTTAGCATAATGTTCTCCAGGTTCATCCATGTGGTCTCAAATGACAGGATATCCTTATGGAAGCCACATAGTGTTACATTATGTATATATATATACCACATTTTAAAATCTGTACATCCACTGATGGATACTTAGGTTGGTTGCACACCTTGGGTATTATGTACAATGCTGCGGTAAATGGGGGAGCGCAGCTATCTCTTCAACATACTGTTTTCATTTCCTTTGGTTATATACCCAGGAAAGAAATTTCTGAATCACATGGTAGTTCTGTTTTCAATTTTGTGATGAGCTTCCATGCTGTTTTCCATAATGACTGTACTAATTTACATTCCCACCAACAGTTTTCAAGGGTTCCCTTTTCTCTACATCCTTGCCAACACTTGTCTTTTGTCTTTTTGATAACAGTCATCCTAACAGGTGTTAGGAAATATCTCATTGTGGTTTTACTTTGCTTTTCCCTGATAATTAGTGATGTTGAACAATTTTCTTCATATCCAGGTTTGCATGTTTTCTTTGGAGAAACATCTTTTCAGAGTCTTTCCCCATTTTTTAAGGGAGTAACTTGTTTTCTTGCTATTGCGTTGTTCAAGCTCCTTATTGTTTTTAACCCCTTATCAAATGTATGGTTCAAAAATATTTTTTTTTCTTTCAATAGGTTGCCTCTTCACTCTATTGCTTCCTATGCTGTGCAGGATCTTTTTAAGTTTGAGATAATATTTGTCTATTATTTCTTTAGTTGCCTATGCTTTCCATTCATATCTTAAAAATCTTGGCCTGGACCAATGTCAAGAAGCTTTCCTCTATGTTTTCTTCTAGTAGTTTTTCCAGTTTTCGGTTTTACATTTACGTCTACATTATTTTGAATTGATTTTTGTATATAGGGTGAGATAAGTGTCCAATTTTACTCTTCTGAATGTGGACATTCAGTTTTTTCAATATCATTTATTGAAGAGATTCCTCCCCCCCCCCCATTTTGTGTTCTTGGCACCTTTGGCAAATGTTAGTTGACTGTAAATGCATGGATTTGTTTCAGGGCTTCCTATTCATTTTCACTGGTCTATATGTCTGTTTATGTTCCAGTAATATTTAGGATTGTTCTTCAACTTTGTGTAGTTATTTTAGGTTAAGTTAAACAGAGATGCATTAATCTCTACGTTAATCTATTCATGAGTGATTCTCCTCCATGACCCAAATATCCCTCATTAAACCCCACCTCCAATAATGGGGATCAAATTTCAACATGACATTTAGAAGACTAAAACAAGCCAAACTGTAGCAATCTGGTAATGAGATCCCTCCAGCTTTGTTCTTTTTGCTCAGGATTGTTTTGGCTATTTGAGTTCTTTTGTGGTTCCATACAAATTTAAGATTTTTTTTCCTATTTCTGTGAGGAATGTAATAGGCATTTTGATAGGTATTATATTGAATCTGTAGATAGCTTTGAATAGCATTTAAATTTAATTTTTAATGCAATTTATTGCTCTATTCAAGCTTTCTCTTCCTGAGTCAATTTTAAAGTTGATATTTTACATTTACATTTTTTAAAAATGATTAACATAAGTCAGTCTCATAAGAGTTTCAAATTTCTGCTGTGTCAGTAATCTTGCCCCCTGCTTTACTGTGAATATTTGTGCCTCTGCTTTTTAAAGTCAATATTAGGTTTTCACAGAGTGAATCAGAAAAAAGAGAAAGAAAAGAAAAAAAAAAAGAAAGAAACCCAGAAAAAGCATTGGCAATGCTTAATTAATACTGAAATTTCACACCATGCACCTAGATAGCTAAAAAAGTAAATCCAAAGAGAGAGAGAAAAGAGTGTTCCTGGAACTAGATGTCATGATAAATTGAAAGCACAGATATATTTCTTCTTTCATGCATTGAGCACTAGATACTGTCTAGATGCAGAAGTGACAGTGTACAAAGCCAACACATTTGCTGTCTCATGGAAACCATAGTATATTGCTTACAAAAAAATTATGTATGAGCTAGTGATACATACAATTTTTAAAAAGAGTAAGGTGAATAAGAGAAAGGGAGACAATAAGAGACATAAGAGACAATTCGCTCAAATGCTAATTGATATATAAATAGTCAAGGAATGTACGCACAATGAAATAACATTTGAGCAGAGATGTCACACAATGATTTTCATGAGAGCACAGGTATACACAGATTATAAATGTACATTATTTATAAATTGTAAATATATTTTATTATAAATTATAAATAAGTCAGGGATTATTTGGTACTTATTTGGTTGCTATAAGTACCAAAGTACCAGAACAGAGTGTCTAGGAAATAAATAAATCGACCATATCTTGGAAGATTCATGTCTGGCCTGAGAGATCATGGCTTCTTCATCTATGTGCACACAATCAATCCTTTAATGTATGTCTGTGCTAAACTTTTTTCATGAATTAACATGATGGGTACTGGCCTTCCGTTTGGGGAATTCCCCACCTCCAGATGTTCAAAGTAGGAAATTAAATCTGTTGTAAGCTATGAGCACCTCTCATGTTCTCCACCATGAGAAGTATTCCCAATGATGTTGAATGATTTCTTTTGCATGTGTGTATAGTTAGAGATTCTAAGTTCTGTGGCATATGAAGGGTCTTCAAAAAGACACAGTGAATGCTGACTCCAGAAAGTCAACAAGAGGTGTATGCCTTGGGCATCTCATAAAACCATTGTCCTAACATTTGCCCTGGACCAGTATGCTTTTGCTTTGACTGGACCACATCCGCCTCTTAATAACGTTGCTTTGATTGTGTTTTGTCTTCAGAAATCATATTGTTAAGGCCATGTTTCCTCTTCTGTTCTTCAAATAAATGCTTGATCTTAGTCTCATTTGTTGAAAAATTTCCATTGAAACCTCTGCTCTTACCTGCAGCTGATCTGAGTACAACAGTTTTAGCACCAATGAGAAAAAAAGTTGCTTAACTTTAATTCTTTCAGTGAGAGTCAGGAACTTGGAATATAATAAGTTCTGCATTATGGAGGAGTGGCAGGCATAGCTTTAAAAAGGGTGAGGTTTAAGAGTTGTAAAAGTCTCATAAAAGCAGGTATAGAGGAGGCAAGATTTTACATTTACCCTTTTAGAGTTTTTTGACTGGGCTTGAGAAGTAAATTAACATAAGACAGATCACCAGGAGAAAGCCTATGAATTTATGTACTGTCACTTTTATGTAGGATGGGAGCCCTCATAAGAAAATGAAGGCTAACAACACAGTTAGAAATGAGCACTTACATACTGAATTAGACAATGAGTGGTAGATTATAAAAATATGACAACACAAAGGTTCCTTGACTAGAGTAGTTCATAAGGTGGAGTAGTGACTAGATGATTAAGGATGAGTCTAACAAGGTTTGCTTGTACAGATTTCCCTTGGCCTCACCTTCTTCTTCTTCATAAGAACAATACCTTCCTTCTGGTATAGGGAGGACATCTTTCACATGAGAATTTTGTCCTTTGCTTTCAAGAAACAGAAAGAAGTTCAGCATAATCCTGAGTATGCTATTTTTCAAGCAACTTTGACTCAAAATAGTCAATGTGCCAGAGTGGCATTTTTTGTTTTTTGAGTTGGAGTCTCACTGTGTTGCCCAGGCTGGTGTGCAGTGACACGCTCACAGCCAACCCAACATTGGCCTGTTGGGCTTAGGCAATCCTTCTGCTTCAGCTTTCCAAGTAGCAGGAACTACAGAAGGGCACTACCATGCCCAGCTATTTTTTTTTTCATTTATTGTAGAGATGAGGTCTTTCAAATTCCCTGAGCTGGTCTCTAAATGGTGGGCTCAGTCAATCCATTCACCTCGGCCTCCCAAAGTGCTGGGATTACAGGCTGAGCCACTAAGCCTGCTCAGAGTGGCATATTTTTTTTTAACTTTTTCACTGCCATTAAGATATCTTCATCTACTTAACTATGTGAAAGTTTCTTATACTTGCAGAACTTTCTTCTGTACTATATTTCTAAAACAAACAAAGAAACCAAAAAAAAAATCCTTTTAGAACTTCAGTCAGTTTTTTTCTTATGTACATTTACCAAATAGAGAATGTTGTAGTAAAGATTTTATCTTGACTGGATGTGGTAGCTCGTGCCTGTAATCCCAGCATACTGTAATCACACCTGTAATCTCCCAGCAAGATGGGAGAATTGCTTGAGCCCCAGAGTTCAAGACTAGACAACACAGTGAGACAAAAACATAAAAAAATTAGCCAGGCATGGTGACATGCACCTGTAGTTCCAGATACTTGGGAGGCTGAGGTGGAAGGATCACCTGATCCCAGGGATTTGAGACTGCAGTCAACCATGATTATGCTACTGCAGTGGGCCATGCATAATGCCCAGCACTCTAATTTTACCACCTTCAGTTTTTCAAGATTAGGACACACAGATTTGAAACTGGATGTTCTAGGACAATGCTCTACAAGCTATGGCTCACGACCTAACAGTGAGTTGTAAAATCAAGTTACTAGGTTATGACTATCATTTTTAAAATAAAATAGAGTAGAACAGAAAATATAAAAAGAGATGTTTTTCTGTGTGTGTGTGTGTGTGTGTGTGTGTGTGTGTGTGTGTGTGTGTATCTACTAGGTTTATTAATGCAGGTTGTAGTTTAAAAAACAAAAATTTGAAAGCCACTGACCTAAAGCCCTACACTGAGAGTCAGGGACCTGTGTTCAGGCCTGTGCTGCCTCTAACTGGCTGCAGCATCTCCATGACAGGTTGCTTGTTTTCTTTTGGTCTGAATCTTTTCATTTGTAAAATGGAAAGAAGGGTTGGACCAGGTGATCTCTCAAGTCTTTCCAGCTCTAAAATATCATGTCTTTTTGAGTCATTGAATGAGAGATATCTTTGATATGGATTTTTTTTGTGTGTGTGTGTGTTGGAGTCTCACTGCCACCCAGACTGGAGTGCAGTGGCCGCTCCCAGCCACTGCAGCCTCAACTTGCTGGGCTCTGGCGATACTTCCTCCTCAGCCTTCTGAGTAGCTGGAACTACAGGTGCATGCTACCACACCCGGCTGATTTTTGATTTATTGTAGAGATGAGGTCTCGCCAAGTTGCCCAGGCAGGTCTCGAACCCACGGGCTCAGGCAATCCACTCACCTCAGCCTCCCAAGGTGCGGGATTACAGGCTGAGCCAC
>CAUYQG010205686.1:0-10338 GCA_963574415.1 Tarsius wallacei | reverse complement strand
GTTAAAACATGTTGACTTTTTGCTTTAAGAAAACTTAAAAATGATGGAACATGACAAATTATGCTGTAGTCCATAATTAGTTTGTACTTTTTGAGTGATAGGAGGTAACAACTTCCATACTCATGAAACTAACATAAAAAGCAAAAGCATGTACACATTCTGAATGACTCCTCACCTGGAGTTCTGATGAAACAGCCCAATGTCATCTCCGTCGTGTTCTATCTGGCAGCTTTCAGGAGAAGCTCACCATGATCCATATAAATGCATTTTTCAGACTCCCTGTTTTTGGCATTCTCAGTATTGGAGATAACGGAAGATGAAAAAGAAGACTGTTGATTTGCAAGTGGTGGAATACAACGTAAACACATTTGAAAGATAAGTGAGACACTGAGAAAATTAATATCATACAAAGCTTTACTTTTCCACACAGCGTTTTTAAGTGATCACATGATAGTAATGTAGACTAAGGATAAGAAGGCCATTCCCAAAAAGAAATATAATGCCCGGGAAACATAAATAATGTTCAATTCCATTATAATAAAACATTGCAAAATGATGCTGTAGTTTTTGAAACTGGACGGGCATGTTGAAGACCAGCGTCTGCCTGGCCGGCCCGTGGGATGGAGCATTCCCAGCGATGCTGAGAGTGTGGGGCCCCCGAGATGACTGTGGGCCTCGAGGGCTGGATGGGCGTGGCCACACAGAAGGTGCCCACTCTGACGCTGTGTGCAGAGACGCGCCGTCGCGCAAGAGAAGGGGGCCAGAGCACGGAGCAACGGCCCCTCGCCTCTTCACCCCGTGTTTCTCCACCTCCCAAGACAGCACACACCCCGCAGCGCTCATGGCGGAGTCAGCACAGTCCGGGTCCATCCACCTTCGGCTGCAAACGCCCATTTCCGTGATGAGTCAGAGGAGGCCCTCTGGTTAATAGGAAGCAGCTGAACTTTGGTTTGTGTACGATGGATGTACTCTTCTAGTTAACTTAGTTGGAGAAAGACAACACATTTAGAAAGACAGCAGTGTTTCTCATCAATTAGCTATTTATCACACAAAACATACACTCAGCTGCCTTAGTACATTTTAGAATAAGATCCCTCCTGAGAGATGGTCTGAAAACCATGTCATCCAAGAAATGAAGAAGAAATTTGGCACATTCACGGGGTGACTGTCTTCTCAGTAGACCCAGGAAGGGTCGGGAGCAGAAGTGACATGGGGGGAAATTTCCTGAAAAACATGCAGGTAGTTTCTAATAATGGTTTGCTATTTTCTGAGCCAGCCACTATGGAAAACAGACAGACATATGTATATAGGCATGTGTGTGTGTATGTGTATATACATACATGTGTGTGTTTGTGTGTGTGCTGAGAATCTGCTCGTGCAGGGAACGCCCACAGAAAACAAGCATCCATGCCCAGGAGCTCACCATCATGCGTGCACTTGAGTCATGAGCTTCAGACACAGATGGTTGATCTGGTGACACTGAAGTCAAAAGTTGCAAGCAGAAAGACCCGGACTGCTTGTTCAGTTCTACCTTGCGATAGGTCAGGCACGCAACCACTCCATCCTATGCCTGGCAACGAGTGTGAGGAACTTCGTGTGTGTGAAAGAAACTCAGCAGCTTAATTTTTATAGGAAATCCAGCAGGACTTTTTTAAACATCAAATGTGTTCATAGTTAACCAAGAATAAGATAGCAAACACCACCCTTTCTCTGGCAGCAGTGTAGACAACTCGAAAATCCCCACTCATCTCTGTGGGATTAATGTAACTTATGGCGCACACTCTTTGAGCTCATTAAGCTGAACTATTTTAAGTTTCAATGTGCACAAATACATGTTTGGCAACCTTCCCCCAGCCAACAGCGAGGACTAGTGTCCAGTAAAATTGAAAAAGCATTAATAAAGTCAGCAGCAAGAAACAGCTTCTATTGAAAATGCCAGGTGATTTGTGAGAGGCTGAGCGAGTATCGTGTTTTCAGCTAAATTCAGGACATTGCTAAAACGAGCCTCACCATGCCTCGTTGTTCTTCTTTTTCTGCTTTAACCGGAATCGTACTTGAAGGGCTGGAGAAAGTGGCCTATCTTCTGGGCAGTTAAATTGCATGTCCAACAGTTCAGAGCATGGAAAGCAGTTAATGAGAGTGTAATATTAAAATATCAAGCACATGCATCCGGTCGGCCCCCTCCTGCCACCAAAGTCCTCTGGTAACAGCGCTAATGATCTGTGGAGGCCCCCCACCACTGTTCCTTCCTCACTCATATTCAGTCGTTCCTTTCTCCTCGAGGCTGCACTTTTCTGGAGGAAAGTACGTCTCCAAAGTGGTGTTCAGTTGTGAATTAAATTCTGCTTCTGTGACAGCAGCGACGTGAGGGGCGTGAAGTGGACAGCTTGTCGCCTTTCTCATTTGTTTCTGTCTCCAAAAAGTGCCTCAAAAATATTCAAGTCCACTCTTCTCGTTTGAAGAGGCCTTTTTCTTGGAAAACTTTGGACCAGCAGCCTGTGGCCAACAGCAGAGAAGAGCTCACACTGCTTGCTGTGAGTTGTCCTCTGCTGCTCATGCAGGGATGGCTTGGGGACAGGTGCTGAGTGACTGAAGCCAAGTCCCCATGGTTGTGGCGAGATGTGGCCAGACGTGGGCTGGGAATTTTACCATCAGTGGCACTTAAGAGAAGAATGGAATGTGATGCCGTATCTTTACAAAAACACATTCTTCCAGTTCCAGGCAATGCTCGAAGAGAATTTATAGGACGAGTTGAGCCTGCCGTGCTGTGCCCTGTAGGGTAACTTCAGAAACGTCACCAGGAAAGGCCCCCAGAATCGGTGCATCATTCAGGGGCCCAGAAGTATGACAGGGAGTCTGACTGTGGTCATACTTTGCTGTTGCGTTGATGTGCGCAGCCCATCTAGGGCAGGGGACAGCTGTGGCACTAAAGGCACTTCTGTTGCAGGGTTGGTCATGCTCGACCCACGTGGCTTGCTCTGGCACCCTCCATTCGCTGACAGACCCCATCTAGCTGCTGGCACACCTGGAGGCTCTGGGCACTCAGAGGTGCCGCTGTGCCGTCCATGCCCGTGGCCAGTCTGTGCTGTCTGTGGTGTTGGGGAGTGTGTCCACAAAGCTGAGTGTGTCGGTGCTGTGGGGCGTCTCTAGAACCACCAGTTGCGGCAGGCCACTGGGTGCTGGGGCTGCAGCCCAGAGGAGGGAGGTGCTGAGGAGTGAGAGAGGAAGGCGGCACAGCACGTGCTCTCCAGCCTCTGACCAGCCATCTGACACTCTCCCTCGGCCGGGATGAGGCGTGGCGGCTTCACTGGTCTCAGTCTCTCATTCCTTCCTTTAGCACATGTTTCTGAATGCTCATTCTGGGCAAGAAGGCACTGGAGATCAAGGGCCAGTTAGGTAACTAGCCACGTGGATATGCAAGGAACAGGGAATTCCATGAAGGAGAAGTCACCAGTGCTGAGTGTGTCACGAGGCATTAGCCTAACAGATCAAGGAGGACATCTCTGTCCAGATGACCCAAGGAGAGAACAGAGTTAGCAAAGGGAAGTAGGAGTGGGGTCGCATAGAGCCACCCTGGGCAAGTCTGGTGTCTCCATGGGCACCTTCTTCTAGGCAAACATCATCTCTCCGATCCTCGTAAGAGAAATTTCCTTAAGCTGCTGGGCTTCATCTGAACGTGGCGCTGCATGACCCCAGCACTGTCCTCTGAGGGGTAATCAGAGCCTCTGACACCTCCTTCCTCATCTCAAGGCCCAGAAACATCCCTAGAACATGTCACTTGAGAAAAGAAATGGAGAGAGAGCATGGCGGCCCTCTGGTCAACCAGCAAGAAACCTGGCGGTCTCTTGTGGCTGGAGAGAGCCGTTTTTGCTGGGGTGGCTGGGCTTCTTTCTGAATCCCTAGGCTGGTAGACCAACCTCTGTAGCAGAGAAAATGTTAATATATGTTAACTAACTGCCCATTGCCTTCATGAATAAGCATCTGGGTTACAAAAACAGTGAAAGGAAGTAACCTGATACACCTTCCTTCCGGTAGATTGCTTCATTCAGAACAATAGCCAGTATTCCTCTGTTGTCCTGAGCTTCAGCCAGGACCTGTGTCCTGGGGGCCTGTCGTGGGAGGAGGAGGATAAGAACTGGTTTGGGTTCAGTAGAAGTTTTTGCAGAAGTCCATCTCTATTCCATCTGTCTGATGACTCCATTTTTTCTGTGTGTTCTAATCAAAGACATCATTCACGCTCACTCAAACTAAATGGTCCACCAGGCAAATTCTGAGTGACAGCCTGACTCGAGTTCAGTCCTGGCTCAATATTGCCCTGCTAACGTGTCAGCTATTGG
Source organism: Tarsius wallacei (assembly GCA_963574415.1). Classification (NCBI taxonomy): domain Eukaryota; kingdom Metazoa; phylum Chordata; class Mammalia; order Primates; family Tarsiidae; genus Tarsius; species Tarsius wallacei. The sequence goes on along the minus strand of CAUYQG010205686.1, from coordinate 6,001 downwards.
ATAAGGCCCGTTGATCTGTTTCATGTGCACATTATTTTGATTTGCAGTGATTTGAAGCATCAGAATTCAAGTGCAATTAGACTTGGTCTAAATCGCCACTCCCAGCATTCTCCATCCCCACCCTTCCTCCCACTGCCACTCGTGAACAGACTCGAGGATGCTGCTTACAAAACTCCCTGTCATGACGTCTGTTTCAATAGGAAATAAATTCTCTATTCAAAAAATAATGTTTTATATACAGAGAAGTCCATTACAAATGATCCTCCATCCTTTCATCTGCCTCAGATAATTTAAATATAACACATAATCTTATTTTCTTAAGAATATTTTCAATTTATGGCCATCGTGGTAGGGTCAACATAGAGGAATGACGGTATTGCTATATTTTAGTTTTCCTTTGAACATCAAAAAATGGAAAATTGCCTGGGCGCGGTGACTCAAGCCTGTAATCCCAGTCCCTTGGGAGGCCGAGGCGATAGGATTGCCTGAGCTTGAGGGTTCAAGACCAGCCTGGACAACATGATGAGATGTCGTCTCTATAATAAATCAAATAATTAGCTGAGCATGGTAACTCATACCTGTATTTCCAGCTACTTAGAAGGCTGAGGTGGAAGGATTGCCGGAGCCCAGCAGGTCAAAGCTGGGGTGGCTGTGAGCGTGCCACCGCACTCCAGCCTGGGTGCCAGAGTGAGCCTCCAACTCAAAAAAAAAATAGGAAAATTTTAACCATTGCCAAATAAATTACACAGAATGACAGTAACAGCGTGGCTTGAACTAGTTTACATCAGGAAATTCCAATCTATTTAATAGATAAAATTCCCTGCACTAATGTACTTTTCAAGTAGGGTGTTGGAAGTAGATTCAGTGTGAGTGGCTGGAAATATGCAGTTATTGTTTACAATACGCAGTGTGGGGCGTCGAGGGCATATCTGTTTCTCCATGAGTCATTGTTGCTGGAGTACTCTTAGAAGCCATGCCATACACTTTCCTTCTGTCTAGCGATGCTTTTTATTCACGTCGTTTTTGATGATACACAGAGGAATGTTTCCTGAGCTGAAAACATTCTCATAGAATATGTTGATAGGAATCTGTAAAGAGTAAATGATGCTTGACTTATAGGAATGAACACTCGGAAACTGGTGAAAAGTTAGGTTCACAGAAATCAAACTGATGTCGTTCACTTATTTATTTGAATGTGGAATTATATTAACATATTCTATCATAATTTTTAAAACTCAGGAAATAATCTTCTGTGTATTACCCAAACAACCCAAATAATAAACACTACTGTAGTTAAATGTAACATGGTTTCTGAGTGTTAGTATTGTTTAGTTCTTGCATGTAGAACAGAGTAGATACACCTGGAATAAAAGCGACTGTTTCATTTTAATGATTCTGTTCAACACGTGTCTTTTATCATTTCATCAAGCCTATGGATTTTATATTTCCTTTACATAGCTCAACAATGCAAATATTGGGTTTTCAGATAAGAATTCAATTAGCATTTCAAAGAGGTCAAATTAATTCCCTCTCTGACAGTTGCTGTTTTTTCAGTCTACAAAGAAAAACTCAATTTTGTGGCACAAAACAATTTTTTAAAATCTTACCTGTCACTTTTTTCAGATAGAAACAGCATTAGCTCTTTTTAATGGACTAGTTTTTGAACAAAGTCCTATAATTATTATTTTTTATATTTCTATTTTTAAAAATTTGTTATACTGAATTTTAGGGCTAATATCTGTGAAGTGCTTGGGACCCTGCTTGGCATATAACAAATCCTCGATAAACATAATAATAAATAGAGAAATACCAAAATTCAGATGAGGCATTGCTTTCTACAGTATTATTGTTTGCATGATTTCAAAATTATTGCACAAAGTCAGTGGCACACCACCGGAGACGGTGCGTAGGTGGGTGCTGCCCTGGGTGCTGTCAAGAAAAGCAGTAATAAACAGACTGAAAGTCGGTCTTCTTTTAAACGATCCCTGTGCGCTGTTAATTCTAAACAATGGCGGTGATAAAGCACTTCCCTTCACCAAGTCGGCCTCTTCCACAGCCCTGTCCCCTCTGGGATGCCACCGCAGAAAACAGGAATCAAGAGACCAATGTTTTCTTAAACTCTTGAATGACGAAACTCTCGTTTTGTGTTCCAAATTAGATACCAAATGTACTCATAAATAAATGTTTGGTGGCATTTTTCAGGTAAGTCATTTCCCAGACATACCGAAAGCCTTTAGGACTAGTATCATGATGCTGTTTATCAACAAGCTAGAATTAACAACTCAAGACTAACTGGGTTCCCACTGGGTGTTCTTTTTTAAAATTACACTTCTGATTGCTTATTTAATACGTTTTTCTCACTATCCTATAAGAGCCATGAAGGCAAGGACAAGGTCAACCCGGATTGATGATAAAATCCTGGTTCCAGTACACATTCTTTTTCTTTTCTTTTCTTTTCTTTGGAGTTGAAGTCTCCCTGTGTCGCCCAGGCTGGAGTGCAGTGGCACGTTCACGGTCACCACAACGTTGACCTGCTGGGCTCCAGCCGTCCTTCTGCCTCAGCCTTCCAAGTAGCCAGAATTACAGGCACACGCCACCACACCCGGCTAATTTTTGTTTTATTGTAGAGACGAGGTCTCGCCAAGTTGCCTGGGCTAGTCTCGAACCCGTGGGCTCAGGCAATCCACTCGCCTTGGCCTCCCAAAGTGCTGGGATGACAGGTTGAGCCACCAAGCCCGGCCAACAGTGCATATTCTATACGTTTCTTTGGGATGTCAGAGTTAGTTACGAATAAAGGTTCGCAAAAGTCTTGTGTGAATGTAGTCCTACAAGAACCACAAACCTCCACTGTACTAATGTAACAATGGCAGAGCTTCTGGGTTTCATTTTTGTAGTTTATGGATGACTGCCATGACAGCAGCAACACAGGGATTAATAACAACACTAATGACAAGTCCTAACACTTGCTGAGGACTTAGTGCCAAGGAGTGCACCACGCACGTTACACCTCTAAACTTCATACCCACTCTTCCCAACGGACAGAAAATAATTTTCACAGCGAAGGATTACTCTCACTGATGAGACAGCACAGGTGATGCACTAGGAGAACAGGACTGTGTCTATTCAAGGTAGAAAGTGTGGCGGATGTGGATTAAAGAAGAGAAGTAAGTGTAGGCTGGAGGGAAAAGAAAGCTCAGCGGAGGTCCCGGATCTGGAAGGTTGGCCAGGGACGTCCCAGCCTTCTCCTTCCTGTTTTCCTTTGCTTCCTTTATTTCGACGTTTTCTGGCCTTTTCTGTGTTGGGCTCCAAAGCAGCTATGGTTTTATTTCTCAGGACAAATAAAGGCAAAAGAAGGTACGTATTCACATGGCTCATCCCTGGCCCCAGAATACTATGGAGAATGATGGTTAAAAGAAAAATTCAGAACTGCAAGCACTTGAGCAAGTTACTTACTTTCCCTGTGTCTGTCTCATATTTTATTGCCTACAAACTGGGTGGAAATCCAACGTATTACATGTATACATTCATCCATTACAACGTAGTATGCTTATTGATACTTAAATTGCCCCATCATGAGTTGGGGAGAGCTCTCCAGGTTGGCTTCTTTGGTTTATTCTTCATAGTATTTGATGGGCTCTTGTCTTCTGGTATGACAACGAGATCCAGCCTCATCAATTTTATTTATTGGCCAACACATTGAACCAGCTGTTCCTCCAAGGACACACGGTTCCCTTTTGAGGAGAAAAGAATTTTAAACGCAAACTTTCAGAAGAGTTTATTTGTGTAGGGCACCAGGTTAGACTTTATGAAAGTTACAAAGTTGCCTCCTTTCCAAAGAATTTATAATCCATCTGATGATATTCCAATGAAATGCAAGAAGATGAAATTATAGAAAAAATGCGTAGCTAAGTGTTTAAGACAGGTGGGAGGTCATTTAGAAGTTGATCTTTGGCCCGTTGCACTCATAGTCGGGAAAGGTAGAGGTTGCCTCAGATCAGGCTGGACTAAGACCGTGATTCACCGTGAGTGAGAGGATGAGCTCTCGGGGTGGGAGGTATTAAAAACAGGGGCGCGTAGACCAGCAGAGAAGACCGAGACTGTGTCTTGAAGGTTGAAAGCACGCATTTTGACTGGACAGACACTTGGATGGAAACAGTGGAATGGCAGTTTGACATGCACGAGTGCTTATCCCTGGATCAGACATCCAGGCTGACGAGCGTGTAAAACAGTGTGGCCGTGCCTTTCTGGAGTGGCAGGTGCAGCGGCTGGGGCACCGCCGAGCTGCTGTAACAGGAGGCCCCGCCAGGCAGCGGCTCACAAGCCACAGGCCTTTGCTGATGGAGCGGGCCTGGGGACAGTCCAGGTCTGCAGGGCGGCCCGGCCCGCCGCCACCCAGGGGCCACGACCCTGTAAGCTCTTGCTCCTCATCCTTGGGGGCAAGGCCATCTTTGCAGGACCAAAGTGGGATCGCGGCGTGTCTGGCCGCCAGCTGGAAGGGCGAAGAGTGTGGTGGAGACGCAGACATCCCTCAGGCGCCGGGGCAGGACGTGGCAAGAGTCACCAGTGGGTGAGCAGTTGTGCACGTGGCCACGCTGAGCACGTGGAGGCAGGCCGGTGTCGACCAGCAGCAGCCAGGCCTGGCTCTGGCTGTCGCCCTGGGGGAGGAGAGGCCAGGACCGTGGCGAGAGCGCTCAGCAGCGGCTACTGGTTTCCTCTGGCTCACACGTTCTTGTTCCCGTGTTCATGTTTTCAGACTCCACTCCTTCCAGCTGTCCCTCCCCTTGGTTAGTGTCTCATTTCACTCCCGCCCTGAAGATTTGCACTGAGTCCACCCGCCAGAGTTCGTCAGGTCGCCCCGACCCACCCCCACACAAGATCACGCCCTGTCTGTGGATACCGCTTGCTATGACCCCAGGCAGTAGAGCTGCGGGTGTAGACACTACTCAGAGCTTAAAGCCCCTGCCAGTGCCCACCGCACCCTGGGAGTTGCCTGCCTGGGGCTGCTGACGTGTGCCAGGAGCGCTCGGGGTATGATGAGGCCTGGGGGAGGAGAGCCCACCCGGTCCACCCCCGCCCCGGCTGCACCCACCTGGTGCCCCCTCCAAAGGCTGAGAAGGAAACCAATCTGCCGCCCAGCCCCCCACCTTCTCACCCCCCACCCCCGCCCCGCCCACGCCAACAGCAGTCGTACCCTGCTGGGAGCAAGAATTAAAAATCACCCAGACCCAGGAGGGCCCCTTGCCCTGCAGAACCTCACAGCCCCCACCACGAAGGCGAGCATTGACCCGTGCCAAGGGATCCAGCTCGAGTCGCGAAACGGGCAGGCACAGGGACAGAGGCTGGAAAGGGTCACCGGCCTGTGAGATTCTCGCCCAACGTGTTTGCTGTTCCACACACTACGGCTCGGCGTTTTAGAGCCGAATGAGCGGGAGAAGGTCAGTGTTTCCTTTCAGTCTAAACGGAGCACAAAAGGAAGCTTGCGTGTAGTTCACGTGTGATGTTCAACTTGCCCATGTCCGTCCTGTTTCCCCTTGTTCTGGGGACCCTCAGGTTCCCTCCTCGCGCGTGGCCCCGTGAACAGTGTTGCCAGTGGTCTGCAGTCACGGACCCCCGCCCTCTCACGGCCTCAGCCAGCAGGTAGCCAGCGCTCGCCACCCGTGTTCACCCGGCACCGTTGGTTTGGGGGGCCTGCCCCTCGCTGACCCATCGTACCCCATGAGTGGTGGGAAGATGAGAGCCCCACGGCAGATGTGCGCCTGCAGCCATCCGGCCCCTTGGGAAGGCGATTGACTCACCTCAAAACAACCACAAGCTTACGCCGGCCCAAACTGCGAGCATTCATCCCGCCGGGTTTACCAAAGGCCGTTCTCGGGCGCACACCGTGCTTTTGTCAACATTCGTATGTGGCATCAGGAAAAAGAAGCGACTCTCTCGCATCCTGGGAAACAGGAGAAATGTGTTGATGAGATTTTTTAAAAATCAAAAGCGTTCTTTTGGGCAC